>JABXWE010003089.1:0-65442 GCA_014611495.1 Limonius californicus | reverse complement strand
ATTTTAGAAAAGTAGGGGACTCTAGAGCTGGCAACAGGGCAATTTCATTTTGACATTGCTAGAAATCAATCAAATAAAATTTCAGAAAGGCAACTTAAGAAAAAAAAACACAGCCTGCTGGATGGCAAATCAATCGTGAATAGTGTATAGGTAGGCTACACACATTACATTACATCTGTTTGTATTCCATAGATATCATAGTAAACTTGACATTGTTTAAATAAATAAAAATCAAAGTAGTAACGTTGAATGTATTAAGAAACTACAATGAAATAGTTTTTCAATAAATAAACTGCAGTTTTGCATTAGATACATACATTGGCAATATATATTTCTTATAATTTAAACAAAAGAAACACACAAACAGCCACGATAGAATAACAATCTGTTGACATAACAATAAAATCAACAAAAACAATAAATTAACTAGAAACAGAAAGAAAAACGCTAACGTAATAAATGTTCAAACTACTGTCCACCTTGCTGTTCACTTAAGTAATCTGCAGAAGAGAATTTCTAACACGAGTTAGCATGTATGGGGTGATTGACCTACATGATTCAATCATTCTTTCGCGTATTCCTTCCTGAATCTTCGGAAGTTTCGTAGACGTTGTTTTTTACTTTACTCCGAAAAAAGAAATCTTACGATGTCAAGTCCAGACTACATGGAGGCCAAAGATGAATTGCACCTCTTGCAATTAATCTGTTACGGTGGTTTCTTACAGTTTGATGGAAGTGGGCAGATGCTGCGTCATTTTGAAACCACATACGCTGTCTAACATAAAGAGAAATGTCTTCTAAAGCTGAAGCAACACATTTTCTAAAAAAATGTAAATCATTTCCTTACTTAAACTGCTCTCAAAAACGTGGGGACCAACGGCAAAGTTGTCAACGATACCACACCTCACATTTACAGTAAAAATTCTTTGAAAGTGTGCTTGCTGAATTCAATGTGAGTTATTTTGTGAATGGAAATGACAATTGTGTCTATTTACACACTCATTCTTACTAAACATCGTTTCGTCAGAAAATTGAAGATTTCTTAAAAACAGTGGATTAGTAGTAACTTCGTTTCTAAAAAATTGGCATAAATAAATTCGCTCGACGTGCGTGATCATCTTCAGTAAGGCGTTGCACTAATGTGACATGGTAAGGATGAAACCGGTTTGCTTCTAATATTTTAAATACTGAACTGTGGCTAGAGCCTATAGTTCTTGCAACTACCCGTTGACCTATATGGGAATTACTAGTTACTTGTTGGATGACTGCCGCTTGAGCCTCTACAGTTGTGACATGTCCTTGTGCCTCACCTTTGGCTTGAAAAACTGTCCAAACGCCTAATAACATTATGTGATGGAAGGGTATCCATGTATCCATGTATTCTTGTGAATATCCTCGTACTGCTAATTGAGCCGCCCCTCTGTATTCTCCCAAAAGCAACACCATAACCATATCTGCTTTCTCGGTATTAAAATACATTGAAACTGATTGTTAGAATCTATACAAATCAACAACTTTGTACAGAAGTTTGTGAAGTTTCGACAAAACAGCAGTTGACATTTGCCTGTCCAAATGACTCTTAAAGTAAGAAAATATTTTTTATAGCTAAAAAGAAAAGTAAACTGTACATTTCATGCACATGTGAGAGGTGTAGTCTACCTACTTGTTACAAGATAAAATAATCACAGTATAAAGTGTCAAGATGGCTAACATATGCATATGATATGAAGAGATATATTACATTCTATTACAAATATTTTATGAACATATATTTAAAAAATTGGTTATTATCGAACTATCCAAAAGAGAGTTTCTCCACCGAAAGACTTCCTACATTTCTCAGCTGCCATTCCCAAACTTCCCTGTCCAAAGCACGCTATACAGTCCGATAGTAAAAGGTGATCACATTATTTTCAGTTTGAATAATTCAGCAACGGACCCGGGAAGGGCATCGAGGATGGAACTAAATATTGTGCTGGCCACTTCGCATGAGTGACCGCACATCCCCGGAGGAGAGCGATGCCTCAGCCGCACGCATTAAGTGTCTTGAAAATATTGATTGCAGGCTCAAAACTCCATTATGCGACCCGACCCCGTGCAAATACATGGATACGACGCCATTAATTAACGGTTAATTGAATTAATTGCTCTCATTATTTCACATTTCGTATTGTTTGTCCCGCGCAGAGAAGACATCGCTAAGCCGTGATTGAGACAAACGGTCGCCGAGGTCATCCGACTAAATTGGTTTTTATTCGTGACGTTATCGGAAGCGGTGTCGAGAAAAAGCGATGTCCTTTCGCGGGTTAACATACTCCCAGGCCTCTAATTATTCCGGAGGACGACCGCGTCGCGCCGCCTGCATCAGACACATTAAGACCGCACTTTTGTTTCTTGTAATAAATACTCGCACATCTCGAAATAGACCCATTATACTTTTATGGCCGCCACACGCAAGCGATGACTTTTACTGCTTATGTAGAAACCATTTAGGCCTTACACTTGAACGTTAGAGATTTTAAATCTTAACATCAACCACTTATGCTAACTACTCTCGAGAGATTAAGTGCTAAACGACGGCGCTTTATAAATAGCGCCCATGCATAAATTATTAAATTCATTTGACAACAATAACCACTGCAAATGCTTCTAGAATTTAATAGTCTACAATTTTTATTTTTTACGCACTTATTATGGTAAATAAAGCAAAAAACAAACTTCATATTTTGCGGTTAAATTAATATAAGTGTCTCCGGTTTTTCAAACGTATACTGGCTCTGATGTCTTTATTTCCGAGATCAATTTATAGTTAACCGAATGACTTTGTCCAAGTTATTAAGTGAAAGATATACATGTTCTTTGTCGTTCTTTCATTATCAAGTTTTTAGCTACTGCTGATCACCAGCACTCTTTGCTCTCACGTGCTTCTCCTCATAGTTACGGTAAAAATTGGAGGAATCTGCAGTTTAACGTCGACAGAAATACAACAACAGGTTTTTTGGAATTTTGACAACGTAAAGATATTAGAGAACAACGCTGATATGCAGTTTCAATAGTTTTTTTCAAAATCAACGCTATCGAAGGTGTGCATTGAAAGGTATAATGGAATTACTACAATTATTACGGTGTTTCAAACACAAGGCTTAAAACTGATTCCAAAACTTAACTTTCAGGCACCAAAAGATTTCTGAGAGCTGTTTCCTTTTCTGACTTTGTACGTTTATATTTTCTAGTATACCGTGTTGAAATTAAGTAAAGAAATTAAAATTATTAGTATGTTCCACTGTTAGAAACATTTTCATTGTCGTTTGTTCATTATACCCGATCGTCCTTTTTTCTCACGAGCTTCTAACATATGAACAGTAGGAATCTACAGTTTAACGCCAAATTCGAACAACACAAATACAGAAGCACCTTTTTGGAATTTTGGCATTTTTGAAACATTAGAGAAAATGTAATAACTCAGAAACTCTCTTATATAATTTCCGATGGCCTTTTGACGGGCAACTTGATGAGACTTATGAATGTAAAGCTATAATGGAATTACTACAAAGGTATATTTTAAAAACATAAGGCCTAAAACCCATTCCGAAATCGGATTTCTAGACACCAAAATATTTCTGAAAATCTTTTTTTAATTTTTTACGATAATATTTTCTAGTATAGAGTATTAGAGTTAATTGAAGTATATTAAAATTATTAACATATTCCACTGTTCGGTGTTTGTTGTATTCAATAGGTAGAAGCAACATTTGTATTGTCGTACTTTCATTAATTGCCTCTATGTTTATCACTGGTCACTCTTCTCTGTCACGTGCTTCTCCTCAGCGCTAACGTAAAAACAAAACAAACCTGCAATTTAATGTCAAATCCAAACAACAGAAATACAGAAGCAATTTTGGAATTTTGGCAGTTTAGAAGTATTTAGTAACATTAAAACGTTCTTATATAGTTTCTGAATAGTTTTTGATGGCCAACTTTATCAAAGTTATAAATGGAAAGTATAATGGAATTATTACAAAAGTATATTTCACAAGGCTTAAAACCGAAACTTGAAGAAAGCCTTGGTAATTATTACAGGCTTGCTTGCTTGCTTGCTTTGAAAGAGCGAGATCGAGGACGCGGTTTTCCAAGCATCTCTATGCACTTAGGCCACATTTGGCCCATTGTACACCCTAACTAATTATTACAGGCACTCTTGGTATATAGCAACACAATGCGGCACGCCTATATACAGTGTGAAATACCATATTAATAATTTCAAAGGGTTTGTTACTTATTGTATTGTTATATTGCATACACTTATGAAGAAGTATACATTACAACGAAGGAAGGCAATAATATTATTTTATTTTTTACATAATAAGTTACACATGCTCGATGCCGAAACATTCCCAATCTATAGTGCTTTTAATAGAAATCGGCGAAATCGCTCTGTGAAAATCGATATTCCAATCAAAATCGTTATTAAATGCCGTAAGTTCAAAAAGTAATTACATAAAGGTTAGCCACGAAATAATAAAATAATGTCTAATGCAAGCTTTATATGCCAATTGACGTTTAGGCACAGCCTTTCTAGTGCAATCTAGCGCAAGCGCCAGTACCTAACCGGCAGTGTTATGTTAGGTTAAGTTGCATGGTAAATGTAAATAAATTAATTTTTGAAGAAATTAGTTCTATTATTTCAATTTAGACGATAACAGTAACAACTAAATTACTACACTATTAAACAAATCATAACAAGTAGGAAATCATTCAAATTGGAAATTATAATTTTTTTATTTCACATGTACAGAAAAGTAAACATAAAAAACTAAAGAAGCTGTTCAAAATGACCACCGTTTTCCTGCAGACGCAAATTTACTCGTCTTTTCATACTATTAAAAGCATTTATAAGAATTTGAGGAGTTATATTGGCACACTGTTCAGTGTTCCGTAATTCTGTTTTGCAGTTCCTCGATATTGTGAATAGGGGTCTTGTATACATTATTTTTCAGATAAGGCAATATAAAGTAATCTAATATAGTCAAACCTGGTGATCTAGGTGGATATTCTGGATTTGAATGTAAACTAATTATTCGATCGTCAAAAAACTCACGAAGGTAACTGAGGGTCTCTTGAGCGGTGTGGGCCGTCGTGCCATCCTGTTGGAAGTAGCGTTGCTAGAGCTTATCCTCATGAAGCTGATTAATAAATTCACATACAATATTCCGGTGTCTCTGAGCAGTAACAGTTTCGTGGAAAAATATGAGTCAGATAATACGTCTTCGAGACACAGCAATCCAAACACCAACTTGCAACTGGTGAAGGGGAGATTCGCGAAAAGTATGCGGATTTGCAGCACTCCATAACCTTATATTTTGTGAGTTTATATACCCCGAAAGGGTGAACCAGGCCTCGTTAGAAAAAAATGTTAAATTTAGCAGCTCGTCGTTGTTCATTAAATTTTGTTGGAACCACTGACAATACAAAATTCTCCTATTGTGATCTGCTGGCAGCAACTTATGTAAAGCAAGAATTTTGTATGGGAACAGAATTAAATCTTTTTTGACAATAGTATGGCAAGTTCCTAATGATAAACCAGTCTCTTGCGAAAGTGTACATACTGATGTAGTGGGTTGCTCGTTCAAACGTTGACGAACATCATCTGCTGTATTTTGGTTACGAACTCTTAGCCTTCCAGCTCTATCTCTATGAGTAATGATGCTCCCTGTATCATACATCAACACAGATCTTCTAAGTGCGCTGTAAAAATCTCCGTCGAGGACAGCAATATCTGGAAATTGTTGCCGAAATTCCTCTAAACATGGCACCACACTGCAAATCCATTCGCTGTTCTCTCGAACACCATTTCGAAAATATGATTCAATCATAAATGTTTTGTGTTCTACTGTAAAAACCAGTATAATTGTAATTTAATTGAATTTTCAATATAAACTTATGACAACAACAACAGTCATGACAGCTAATGAATTTTAAAGCTTGCTGTTGACATTACTTTTATTTTTCATGGCCAACACTTATGTAATTACTTTTTGAACTCACGGTACTACATTTCGATGTTGTTACCAACGATAATAAATATTTTTTTAACTTCACCTATATGTGGTTATGTTTATTTTAAGTATATTAAGATGATATATAGTTGATACTAGCAATTTTGTAAAAATGGTAAAAATATTGTAAACAATTCCATGGTGGTACAACTGGTTTTCAACAAATTATTTATGCGTTGCACAAACTGGTACTTTGCAACGGAATTTGAAACATAATGGGTAGCGCAAAATAAACGCTGACCTACTTTCAGACATTAAAATACACAAGAAGAGCAGGTTATCATATGAAAGAATATAACAGTTTCATGAACAACGAAAATGATTCTGTCAATAGTTGCTGGTAACGCAACATGATGCCATTACTATGAGCCAGTAAGTTATCGTCGATGCAGTGGAAACATTCAAGTTCACCACCACCGAAGAAGTTTAAAGCACAACCTTCTGCAGGCAGGTGATGTAGATACATGTTTTTTCAACCATGAAGGACCCTTGTTGATAGAGTTTAAGGAACCTGGAGTAAATGTCAATGCAAATGTACAATGTATAATGAAACTTTGAACAAGCTTCATCAAGCAATAAGTCGAAAACGTCGTGGAAAACTTACGCGTAGGATCATTTTGCTGCACGACAAAGCTAGCCCTCATGTTGCTAGCGTGGTAAAATAAACTCTTCAACGAAAGAAATGGAGAGTTTTAGAACATCCACCCCTTAGCCGGGATCTATATCGCCTTGCGATTTCCATATTTTTGGACCGCTGAAAAAGACGGTTAGAGGTCGGCATTTTGAGTCTGACGCAGAAGTACAGATAGCTGTGGAAGAATTTTTAATCAGCCGCCGCAAGAATTCTATAAGTAGGGTAAACGACGACGTCGGTTAGTAAAACAATGGGATAGGTGCCTTAACTGTGATGGTAATTATTTGTAATTAAATTGTTGAATAATTTTTTTATAGAGCAAAGATGGGTTTCAATTGAACACACCTCGTAATATTACTATGGTGCTGGTGATTTTACTGAAATGGAAACATTGAGAGCTGGGTGATTCTATCTCGTCATATCGAGTAACTACGAATTGATGCCGGGATTTCAAATTGGGAAGGAAGTCGTGTCAACAAGTACCACGTGCTGTAATTTGCAACTGTAGATGAAGCCTAGGTTCGTCACTTTGATTCAGAACCAAATGGCAAAGTATGGAATGGCGACATCGTGGTCCCCCACCTCCACGAAAGTTCCGTGTGACTTAATGTAATCAGCCGGAAAGATGATGGCAACGGTGTTTTGGGATTCTAAGGAAGTTTTCTTCTCGATTATTTACCATTTTTTACAGTAACGGGGGACTATTACGCAAAAATCATACCAAAAGTTCGTGAGGCTACAAAGTAAGAAAGACGCGCAAAATTAAAACGCGCATTCTGTTCCACCAAGACAACGCTCCCTCTCACAAGAGCTGTTTCTATTGCCGCTATCCACAATGTAGGATTTGAAATTTTAGAACAATCTCCATATTCGCCAGATCTGGCCCCCAATTACTTTCACTTGTTCTCCAAATTAAAAGAACATCTTCGAAGAACTCATTTTTTGGACGAAGAAGGGGTGATGACTGCTGTAAATGAGTAATTTGCAGTGCACGACAAAGAGTTTTTTTCTAAAGAAATTCAAGCTCTGCATCATACTAAGTGCGTTAACCTTTTAGGGGATTATGCTGAGAAATAAAGTTGTTTCAATGGCTAAGTCATTCGCTTCTATATCACGGACAAACACCACAAGCACCCTCGTATGTGGCGATTAACAGCGTCGTTAATTTTGTCTGTTGCTGTACATTACCTATGCTTAATTTACTTGCAAGGAAAAAACATTTAATATTTAATTTAATTTAATATTTGTTGCAGAAAACAATGAAAGGTAACACATCGCTATTCAAATTACAGTAAACCTAGACAACCGAAATATAGAAATGTATTAAAGCCAACTTTCATTCTAATTTCAATCGATTACAACTTGTTTCATTGAGCGAAATACCTTTGCATATATGGATAATCTGTAAAATTGGTAATTCAGAAAAACCCAATAATTACATTTTTAATATCTCCAAATACGGAAAAATGACTAAGTTTGTCGCTAATGTTAACGCAATAAAGTAATCGCGATGAAAATATCTAGTATGAATTAAAATCCAAATGGTATTATTGTGTGACATTCTTGAAATTTCCCTAAATGGTTTTATTAATTACGAGTTTAGAATTACAAGTGCCATCGTTACAAAACTGAAACAAGCAGGTAATTGTTCTTAATGAATATCTTGCTATTAGGTGAATTATTTAAACGATGCTAATACACAATCTGCTTACTAATTATGGAATTGCGTTTTTGTCTTGAAGGCAATAGAAAACAAGTTAGCTGTTTTATTATTCATTAACATTTTATTATTTCCTAAATTGGTCGTTTCAATGTGCTGGTAATACGGTAGAGATTTCATCATCGGTAGCTGAATATACCGTCGTTATTATTGGATATCTTCAGATATTACCTGTCGTAATAAAAATTTAATTATGCCCAATTTTAGTCCCGTTTTGAAGGAAGTACATTATTTTCAAATTTATATCAACGTTGTAAAGCAATCTGAGTATTTTATTTCCAAGAGTGAACTAATTAGAATAAATTCCTATGGCACAATATGTGCAGATACAGAGTGGTTAGTTTGAAGGTCTACAGTAAATATTTGCTTTAAAATGGAACTATTTAAAACAGAATTTTTAGTGATTTTAATAGTTTTATTTATATGTATTTGAAAAATAAAATTATAATAACAAAAACAATATATAGCTGAAAAATACTACAACTATTAAAATTACATAATATACAAGGTGGCCCAGCTAAGTTGTCTCCTGCCTGTATGATACGGCATAGAATTTCTGTAAAACACGTATTACACGGAACAGAATTTTATACAACATTCTGTCTGTGAGCATGCGCAGATAGGTGCAAATTACGTTGACATCTATGAGAAAACTGACAAAATAATCATTTTAATGCAGATAAGGTAGAAATCTATCAAGGTTTAATAATAATTGTTTACTTTTGTTTACATAACCTCAAATGTTGTTTAGTTTTTCGTGGCTTGTATTATTTTAGCGTTTTCGGGAAGGTTTTTTTTTGTTTATTAGTTATATTAAGTTTGTGTAGAATGGCTAGCGTTGAGAGATTTTAGATGGTACGCGTGGTAAAACATTTACGTTTCTGCCCTCCGTGATCATTGATGAACACTAGAAAGTGCTCGTTTGCGCATCGATTTGACGCTGTTTCTGAACAAAATTCTGTAGACTTTAGAGCACGAGCTACAGAATTTTCTTCAAAATTTTGCTGTATGACACGGCACAGAATTTTGTAAAAACACTTTGAACAAAATTCTGTGCCATGTCATACAGGCCTAAGTGGTCAAAGCAACCCGACATACATCTACTATGGCAACCAAAATCACTATTTCTTTAATATAACTAAATGGATCAATATTGCCTACTTATGACAATACTAATTCGAGCTTTCCATTTACTTAAATTTGTTGTTTTAAGATAACGAGAAAACTGCTTGTTGCTTATTTCTGCTTAATGCTGCAAACCACAATTTGTATATAAGGCGCTAACCAACTAGAAGACTACCGTCTAAAACAATTATTTAGACGCCTTGAAATCTCTTTAATAAACAAAAGTAAATTTGTTAATTTCAGAAGTTATACTTCCTGAACGATTAAGAAAGTGGAAAATGAACTATCAGTGTTAACGTCAGTGAATGAGAATCCCCATGTAAGCTAAAGGAATGAGGCAAAATTTTAAAACAATGGTGAAATGTATAGGTTTGTCTCGCAATATTACGCACAACAGAAATCACACTGGATACCTGTTGTTCATTAAAAGTTTTTTTTGTAAGATTAAACCATATTATTGAACTACACTTCTTCCGTGAAAATTTAACTGGATCACGTTACTTAGATTTCTTATAAAACATATTATCCGGTTTTTTAAAGATATAGAACTCAATGTACGACAAATAACTTAG
Source organism: Limonius californicus (assembly GCA_014611495.1). Lineage (NCBI taxonomy): Eukaryota > Metazoa > Arthropoda > Insecta > Coleoptera > Elateridae > Limonius > Limonius californicus. Next base: position 55,335 of record JABXWE010003089.1, on the reverse strand, counting down.
TAAATCCACTATAGTTGTTCTGCTCACTACAGTTGGAATGCTAGGAATTACTTAAATAATATATTTTGATCAAATTGGATTGGCAGAGGAGCTGTGCATTAATGGCCAACAAAGAAATTGCAATATCACTTCACTAGACTTTTTTCTTCCAGTCCCAAAATCGTTTTTAAAACTAATAAGAAAATGTGTGGAAGTGGATGAAGCGAATTTTAAATATTTGCTTAGTTAAATAAGAATGTGCTATTTATTAGTTGGAATGTGTCCTTTTCTGCACTAATATAATTAATGCTAGTAAAAGTGTTGTTACTACAATAAAAGATCAACTTGATACAAAGTATCGATGATCCATTTCTATGGCCTCAGCCACTTTAAAGGGAAGACGACTTAGCTGGCCGACCCGGGAGATAACATGAATTTTATTTTGGAAATTTTAACAAGAAAAATTATACCACAAGAATTCAGCACTAAGAAGAATCTTTTGTTATTATGAATAAATTCAGCTCGTAATTATACCCCAAGAATTTTTCATAAGTACTATTGCTGTATATAGTCATTATCATCCAATATAATTGTTTAGTATTTACTAAACTAAACCACTGTAATGCAGATCTATATGGGGCGTGTGAAAATGATAAAGAAGAAAATTAAAAATATATGCTACTCATTGAAAAATGGCTTGGATACACAGCTAAAATGCATACACAACTAAATATGCTTGAAATCATAGAATATGCATTATTTTGTTTATACAGGTTTATAAATTGTACAAACTTTGAAGGCGAATTCTACATCTAAACTAAGAAGAAAGGTATGGTAAAAAAGTGGTAGATGCTTTTGAGTTTTAATAACAAATTTCTAACCAGCTCACAAATTAAAAACGAATTATTGTTGTACCTAAACTTATTTATTTGTTGTAAATAATCCATACGTATTGACCGAAACAGCCAATGTCGCGGTTCTTGTATAAAGGGATTAAATTACAGTCTAGTTAACTTGAAAATGGTTGGCCCAAATTACTTACAACAAAAGCACATTTTTCGCGAAATGTTATAAGGCGAATAAGAATGCCATACTGTAGGTTCACTAAAATCAACCAAAATACGAAAAAAAAATTAAAGTGTGACTTGACGCTCTCAGAGAAACACCCTTGGTCGATTTGAATAAAATTTGCTGAAAAATTGAAGTTGCTGCATTAATTTTTCAATCTTTTAGTGCAAACACTGACTGAGGTACCGTCAAAATGTATATTTATTTCTTCGTATTTTGGTCCTTGGACTGCATAAGGTAGAATTTCCATACACGTTTATTAGAACCTTTTCCTTGTTTTTGGCAGTAGAATACGCACTCAAAGTTTGTATCTACGAAGGCTGTTCTCTTTCTGCTGGACCTACTAAAGTAATACACAATTTATTGACAAACACAAGTATTTATAATTTTTCAAAGTATTCTCCTCCACAGTCAATGCATTTTTGCATCCGTGAAAACCAATCTTTAAAACATTTTCTCCAATCTTCCCGCGTTTGGTTATTTATTCCATTTTTAAATGCGTCAACCGCTTCTTCGGCCAATGTACAACGTAAACCCCGCAACTTATTCTTTACACGCGGAAATAAAAAGAAATCATTAGGTGCTAGGTCTGACTATACGGCGAATGGCCATTACTTCTATGTTTTGGCCATTCAAATACTCAGTCGTTCGTGCAGCAGTGTGGGCCCGACCGTTATATCTTGATGATCCTTCCTCTTGGACGTTTTTCGCGAACATTGTGGAAAACTTGGGGCAAACAACCTAATAGTGTACCATTCAGCATTAACAGTACCGCGATCCTCCAGTGCTACAGTGGAAATATGTCCAGTAATTCTAAAAAATAAGGGGGCCATCTTTTTGCTTCGGCTTTTTTCACGAACAACTTTTGTTGGAACCGATTAATACTCAAACACCCAAACTGCCGACAGTTGCTTTCTTTCAGGATCATAGCAGTATACCCACGTTTCATCACTTGTAATGATGTTGTACCAAATAAGACGACCCATTGTCAAAGCGATCCAGTGTAGATCTGCACCATGCCACACGATTTTCTTTTTGAACGGGAGTCAAATTGTGGGGAATCCAACGGCCACAAAGCTTACGTACCATCAAATTTTTATGTAAAATGGTGTCAATAGCTTTCATATCAATATTTAAAGTTGCTTGAATACTCTTGGCAGTAACATACCGGTCCTCGTCAAACATGTTTCGTATAAGACCAATATTCTTTTCGGTAACTGCCGTTTTTGGTATAGGAGCTGGAAAGTTGTCATTTAAAGGAAGTCGACCACGTCGAAATTCATTTTACCACCGCTTTACGGTAGCTAAGGAAGACGACTTGTCACCAAACCATTGATTTCTTTAAAACATTTTATAAGGCTTAAGCCACGCGTGAAATTGTAAAAAACACAGCTCGATAATGCTCTTTATTGAATTGTATGATTTCTTGGGGAAAGGATTACTATAAAAGTATGTACTTATTTTAAAAACCTTCAAGTATATTTGACAACTTTCACTATAATTAAACTTGTTGGCAACTACGTTAAAATGTCAAGCAAAATTTGTTTCAAAATATCAGCCTACTAAATAGGCTCAGCGGAAAGAGAACAGCCCTCGTATAATTTGGAATGCTCCTGTGTATGTAATCATTAATTAAGAGCAATTTAATTATAATTATTACCATAATTGCATTTAGTATCACCTCTCTTCTAATTACGTATGATATTTTTTATGGTTTAAATAATATTTTAATTGTTATTAAGCAATTTTATGTAGATATTTGTATTCAATAATAAATTGTGAAATGGAAACTTTACAGTTAACGAAGCGACAGTATTTCAAATATTTTGTTTAAACAAATTGGTGAGTAGTAAGACGAACACAAGAACAATCATAGTTTTAAGTAATTATTAACATTGCGTTACTTTGTAATACATATACACATATAATACATGTCTTATGAAGGGCTGGAAACTGTTAACGTAATCAATAGTTTTCTACGCCAGGACAAGAATAAAGAAAGGACGTAGACATAATCCAACGTTTGCGAAGGAAGATTCAGCAGCACTAACAAAAATAGTCGTCGTGGGTGGGAACATCTGACGAATTAATTACCATTAATCAGCAATATAATTTAGGTTAGGTTTTTTATTAGTCTAAACGACTTTTCTTTATACAAAATTTGTGATTTTTAGCAGAGAATAACCAAAATCCAAACGGGATGCCTATTTTAGCTTATCAAAACCCATAAGTAATATTTAATAATTTCGTTATACTTTGTGTATCTCTCCCTGTAATCTTTAGTGTTTACTCCCAGAAAAAGATTAGCTTAAAAAATAAATGTGAAACATAAAATCCCACCGGTGGCTTATAAAGAGCGAGGCAGTAAATGAAGTGCTCAGTCACTTTGAGGTACTCCGTCGTTTTTGTCTAATCTGGTAGTCGTGATTCGATTGCTTTTTTCCTGTAATGAGGCAAACTGCGGCGTACCTGTTGCGAGGTCGCCGGAGGTTTATCGTCGCCATCAGCGTCGAGTTAAACCGTATACGGTGCGCCGGCGGTGGCCAGGACGCGGGTTGATTAGAATATGGATTGATTATCAGGGAAGACGCCGAGAGCGGTGCAATCCGGCGCGTTTTCGGGAGTCATAATAATTAATGGATCTATGACGATTGTGTAGCCGAGTCGAGGATATAAATGAGCGTCTCTCATTGTGCGGGTGCAGCGAGCGCGCCGTCACTAAATCACTTATTAATGTGCAGGTGACTGCGGCCGCTTTGTGCCTCGACTCGTGCTCCATTAAAATGTAGCAGGAACAAATGACGTACAGCGATTCGTACTCCTGCTATTGAGAGAAGGATTATGTATAACGGCGTCTGAAAGCGGCCTATGGAAATGACAAATAGCGAAATGTATTCAAATCGGCGCCGGCGGCGATAAAGCGAAAGCCAAGTGGTTCGCGATATGCGTCGGCTTATCAATAATCGGGCAAAGATATTTATCATAAGTGGCAATGTGGGCTTGCGCGATGCATGTGTGCGGTCACCAAAGATGGCTGGCACGGTTATGATAAGGCGATGCTTTAATGACGAGGTGGTTTCCATGACGACGGCGGGCACTGGGCAGGGCCGGGCGGCGGTCAGCAGGTGCGGCGGGGGCGGCGCGGCGTCGGCCATCACGCAATCTCAAGCGTCGGCCTGTCAATACGCTCCTTGCGCGTTCTTCGACGCCGATATGATGTAAGTAATTAGCACCGGCACCCGGAGCGGTCGCCTCCACCGGAGCCGAGGCTCCGGGGACGCGGCACATGCTCGAGACGCCGGCAGACAGAGAGCGCTGCGGAATTAAGTAAAACGGGCGCCTCGTATCCAATTATAACTTGGAAACGAATTTCTCATTTCGAGACAATTAAGCGGCATATTATAGTCACTGAAGCGTCGCAGCAATACAGCATCGCGTCAGCCGGGGTGGGCCGTCTCCACAAATTATACTTTGGGGAACATTAATTTCCATGATGGAAGACGTCGTGTGGAGCGCATCGATCGGGAAGCCTGTCCAAAATATGGCTCGGCAGTGAAGCAACTCACGAAGTTATATATTAGGTCCGGAGCTGCAGTTCCGGTCGGACGTGGCCAGCATAAGTCCGGGCCGCAATCAGGCGCCGGGCGTGACGGACATGACAACCGGCGAGCGTAGATGATATCACCCATGTTTATACAGTTATCGAGATGAGCTGCGACGTGATCCACCCGACAAACAGCGGCTTATACTGCAGCAGCTCCGGACCTCTTTCTTATCATTTCACTTTCCCTCGCGATGCTACGTGACACCGCGACTCATAAGCCGGGGCCACCTCTTCTTCCTCGGATCCTCGTTCTGCTGACGCTGCTCGCAGGGATTGGAACAAGGCGAGGAGTAATAAAATAACAAACAGGGAGAGATGAGACCGCGCCCAATCCAGATAAAACATCGCCACCTCGCGAGGGTTATTGCAGTCTTGCGAACGCCACTTTCATCTCTTTGCCTTTCCACTTGGATGGAGAGTATCAATGGCTATTGTGGGCACCGTCCACTAGTCCCTCGCAAAGAAAATATTTAGTCACTCGGGGAAGGTTCGTTCCATTTGTCTCCGAGGATTAGCAAAAGTGGTCGGGAATGCGAGAAACGCAACGGTTTTAACCGGCCCTCATTATTACCAGATTAAATAAAATATCGGCGCTCAATGCGATCATCCACGCGTGAAATATTCCCGGGGGCGACCGGCCCAGTATATGTAAACAGACAGGGGGCAACTATTATTATGATAACATGGCCACCAATCGGAAGAGCGGGGACATTCTTCCACACGGATGCGTTGATCCCGGCAGGGAGCCATATTACTTTTATTAAAACCTTCTCTTTCTTTGGGGATTAAAATTTGTCCGTTTGCAGAGAGCGTGTAATCGGGTCGTCTCACAATGATATGCCAATTGTATCTGTCTTTATTAAAAATCAAAACATTCGTCGGCATCGGGGTGAATCAGTCGGGCGGCAGAGCCGGCGAGCCGCGAAATGGAACCAGATGGAGCAAACAGACACAGCTGGGTTCGCACAGTGTCACTTACATCTCAATACCCCAGCCACTACCACACTTTTCTCCTTGTTTACACACGCGACATCCGCGCAATTAAAATACACCACGCTACCCTTAAAAACTTGTTACTTCTCTGCCGACATTAGCCCGATTTTCGATAAAATGAAGGACATAAACAAAAATTTTGAACTTACAGACTTGCCCTTGGTACACCTGACACGTAATCGTGAACTTGGCGTCGCTTGTCTCGCACTTGTTGCTAAATTTATCAAAACTCTTCCTTCATATATTTTTAATTTCGTTCCAAAATGTTTTAGCATAATTGTACAAATGCAAAATAAGAAATAATAAGTTAGACTCGTGTACATTGGCAACATGCAATTATGTGAGTTTCAACACTTCCAGAGACCAGAAACAAGAAATCAATAAGTTTTAATTAAAATCAGCGTGTACCTCAACGAAAAATCTTGTTAAATCTTAATTTTATTTAAATCGTGTTTTTATATGAAATATAATTATTTAAGTAGAGTTTACTTTCGATAAGTTTACAGGATGCCAATTATATATCTTATTTTCTTCTTCTTCTTATATACAGGGTGATTCTAAACATGTGCAAAACACTTTAGCAACGTACAGCTGAAGTTAGTTAATTCCTAAACCACCTAGTAATTGCTTTTTATTCGGTACTGTTGGGACTTCAAAGTTTTTATTCATCAATTCACTAAAATGTAAATAAGTTTTTTGTTTCTCGTCCCTTTTATATAAACTCCATCGTTTTGAAAAGCTAACAGTCCTATCTTAATTTCCAGTCAAATGTAGAATTGAGTGTAAAAAGTGACTGAAATCTGACCAGAAGCGAACACTTTGGTTTAAAATTTTTGAAATTTCGCACATGTTTAGAATCACCCTGTATATTTCCTAGTAAATCTTTTGATACATATTCCGTGTTAACTTGTAGGCCCTCATAATCTGTGGCATTTCTTAAATAAATTGATAATTTCGAATCTTCCATGGTAGATACTAATATAGATTATATTTTAAACATAAAATTAATACCTACGAAAAATATTTAGAAAAAGTAGAGGGTGTTATATTGAAAACCAAACAGTTGCTACTATTTTCAAAAAAAATAAGATAACATGTATATGAAAGCTGTAATTAACGTATTTTGTTATCAATATGTTACCACAGAAATCGGATTTTTTTACTTGGCTCTTACCATTCATGATGCGAAATTAAAAGCAGTACATCGCATAAGCTTGTAAGTAAAGCGTACCTAACTTAAAATGAAATTTATTTAATAAATTCCTTTCCCCTGTGAACGTTTGTTAATAAATGTTTTTCTGTTTTCTATAACTTTTTTATATATGTAGTAGCTTACGAGCTTTTAGTCTCTCAAATGTATCAACCACAATTTAACATAAAAAAAGAAAAACTATAAATAGTATTTATAGGTTTACGACCTCTTTTTAAAATGTATATACACAGGGTGTATCAGAAATAGGTTCAAATATTTAAACCAGTGACAGATTGGCTCAAGTAGAATTCAATGGTACTATTCATTTTTCAAAAATCATCAAGTTTAGTTTTTTCAAAAAAAAATAAAATAAAATTTTGTTTGAGAACTGCTGATAACACATAGAAAATGCATTTAAGCTGTAGAAGGTTATTACCTAATTATAAAGTAAATCCAAAGTGGCAAACACGTAAAAACTTGTCTGGCTTGTGATAACAATAAGCTGAATAGAAATTACTGACCTACCTAATAGTATTGATTTGTGGCAGGTGATAAGAAATTGTTTTGCACTTCTGCCTTACTCTCCTTTGCATAACATGTCTTTGAACTCAACTTCTTGATATTATCCTGCGGTACTCAATCAATTTTGGGTCAAATTTCAATTATTATTTTTTTGTATCTTAAGGATCCCATTGCCAAAGAAATGTTTTTTCTAGTTTGCATATATTGTAATCTACCAACGGATTTAATATTTGTACCTATTTCTGATACACCCTGTATATATATATATATATATATAACAATCGCACTTATGATAAACTGAAGATCAAACACAGGACTCCCTGAGAAACAATTACTTCTATCCTTTTTAATAAACAGACTTTGAAGTTTTGTTCTGCTTCTGGTATTACTTTTACATAATTTGAAAATATTTTCATATTTTTCATTTAAGAATTAATGTTCAAGAACGATGTTAACCTCATAACTGCCTTCCAAAACTATAACAGGTTAATACAGATAATAATTTAGAAGTTCAAATTCGCAGTAACATTGGTACAATTTATTCATGTACAGCGATGACACTCGTAATCAATTTTATTGTATACTATGCTGCTTGTTAATTACAGAGTTACATATGATGTAGAAATGATAATACTGTAATTAATGACATACATTAATGGACCATTCAGTTCTATTAAAAATTTATGATTCCTACGTACCATACTTAATACATAGTATTTTGAATTATTCGAACATTAAATTAGGACTTTTTATTATTTCCATTTCATTTTTTATCTGTTTTAAGTCTTAGCGTTACAACTAAAATCCGCTATTAAACTTTACATACAATAAAATTCAATATTTATTCCACTGGCAATATTTCACACCGCATACCATAATGTGGATACTTGAAATTTAAAAACAAAAATCACTACTAACATAACATTGCAGCGTACAATAAATTGGATTGATCGTAATTATCATTGTGTATTTGTAACTAGTGATGTCCGATAAGATGCCAATGGTACACGGAAAGAAACAGCAAGTAATGCAGGTACATTTTTAACTTTAATAAAACTAACACCACAGTGCAGCATGAATTGCGATTTAACCAGCCAAAAACGCTATAATAAATTCGCTATACTACTGCTACTAATACCACTTGGAAGTGAAGATGTCTGTGCAGATGACAGTAAAGCCGGCGATGAAGGTTACCATGACAATGGCGATGACGATGTCTTGATGGTAATAATGACCATGACCATAAAAATAAAGTTGGAGATGAAATAGAAGATAAAGATGCAGATGAAGATGAAGATGAAGATGTAGATGAAGGGAAAGAGGGAGAGGAAGAGGAAGAATAAGAGGCAGAAGAAGAGGCAGAGGAAGAGGAAAGGGAAGAGGAGGAAGAAGAGGAGGATGCAGAAGAGGAAGACGAAGAGGAAGAGGAAGAGGGAGAGGACCACGAAGAGAAAGAGGAAGAGGAAGAGCAAAACATTGAAGATGAAGAGGAAGACGAAGAAGAAGAGGAAGAAGAAGAGGAATCGGAAGATGAAAAAGAAGACGAAGACGAAGAGGAAGACCAAAATTAAGACGAAGGCGAAGACTGAGAGGAAGAGGAAGAGAGAGAAAGGAAGATGAACAAGAACAGGAAGAGGAAGAAGAAGTGAAAAAGAAAGAGGAATAGAAAGAGGAAGATGAAGATGAAGATGATGATGAAGACGAAGACGAAGACGAAGACGAAGACGAAGACGAGGACCAAGACGAAGACGAAGACGAAGACGATGACGATGACGATGACGAGAACGAAGATGACGATGAAGATGAAGAGCAAGACGAAGACGAAGACGAAGACGAAGACGAAGACGAAGACAAACGCGAAGACAAACACGAAGACGAAGACGAAGACGAAGACGAAGACGAAGACGAAGACGAAGACGAAGACGAGGACCAGACGAAGACGAAGACGAAGAACGAAAGACGATGAAGATGAAGAGGACGAAGATGAGATGAAGATGAAGAGAAAGACGAAGACGAAGACGAAGACGAAAAGACAAACGCGAAGACAAACACGAAGACGAAGACCAAGACGAAGACGAAGACGAAGACGAAGACGAAGACGAAGACGAAGACGAAGACGAAGACGAAGACGAAGACGAAGACGGAGATGAAGATGAAGATGAAGATGATGATGATGATGATGATGAGGATGAAGATGAAGATGAGGATCAAGATGCAGATGAAGATGCAGATGAAGATGAGGATAAAGATCAAGAAGCAGATGATGAGTAAGGCGAAGGCGAAGACACAGGCGCAGACAAAGACGAAGACACAGGCGAAGACGAACACGAAGACGAATACGAAGACGAACACGAAGACGAAAACGAAAACGAAGACTAATATGAAGTTGATATAAAATTTTCGTTTTAATTGAAATTAATGCAAAGTGTAATTGAAAAATAACATTAGGAAAATGAAAACAGAAACCAAAAAATAGTTTGGTAGGTTATGGTTTCTGTTTCAATATGACTCATCTTCTCAAATACTTCTTAAAAACTCTTAATGAAATTAATCAATGAATGCCATTAGCGAAGTATTAGTAAATTTTACATGATAAGCTTTTTTCGGCCTTGTGAAGAAAATTATGTTTAATTAGCAAAAGAATCTAAACACAAATTAATATAAAACCAAAAACAATCAGAAATGCCCAATTTCACAAATACTAAAATCGCTAATTGACATTTAGGTATGTAAGAGTAACATCTGTCAAACTTTAGAGGCAGCTGATCAAAGTCTGGTATAAAGGTGTCTATTACAGCCTACCCTAACTTTTTTGTCAATCATAATGTATATTTGTAGTCACCAATAATGTCTCATAAACTTGCATCAGATTTTTTTTACCTTTTACAGCTTTATATGTTTGGGATTTTATGCAAAGTGTAAAATACACGAATCGGTACTACTGTTGTTAATAAGTTAACCTAATAGTTACGTAAAAAATTTCCTTCGAAGTCTAGAAACTTATCGAGAGAAGACGCTCTTTGGGAACTGATGGTAGCTTGTGTTTGAGAAAAAATATTTAAATAAGATTAGCACAAAATTTTTTTGAAAACCCTTTGCTGCCATAGCGATTTTACTTTTCATTTGCACGGCAGAATTCTATTTTTCCAATCAATTTCCTTTTGATAACCATTTATGATGTACGATTGTACAGTATAAAGTACAACTTGGGCAGTTACTACGAGAAGAGCATTAGTAAATGAACATCAAGTAAATGCGTTTTAGTTTAATATAAACATATGCTATTATGAAGAAACAGATGATAACAGCAATAAACTGTACATAACTATGTACTTTATTCAAAATGAACACCATTAGAATCAATGCAGAGACGAGCATGATTTCGCAACTAAAATCTTACCACTTTAAAACCCTTCGCATTTTTCTTTATATCAGAACATACAGCTAGAGCACGTTCTTTCAACTTCCTGAGATTTCTCAACAGAATGACAGGCACCAGCATCCTAAGAGTACCGCAAAAATAAAAATTTAAAAGATTATGAGGAACCGAATTTACGTTGTTTTAATACGGCTAATCTAGCAAAGAGCAACTAACAACTATTACTGCATTCGTTAATCGTTACTATAAGTGATATGCCATTCAAAATTATGATGACAATCGAATAAATCCGTTCCGAACATTTTTAAACAATATTATACAGGATATGTATGTAAAATTAATTTAAAAATGGATCATGTGTTTAGAAGAAGAATCTACAGTAACGCAGAAGTTCAACATAATTTTTTCGATTAACTATTGACGGAGACATTTCACTAATTTCTATTAAAACTCCGATGCATAGTTAAATAATGAGAATTGGATGTGATTTACGTTAACCATCACTTCTAAATAATTGAGATACATTAATTTGCGTAATGCTGCAACTACGAGGTTTCTTCAACTGAAATCCATCTTTGATCAACGTAGCCTTGAAAGTAAATGCAATAATTCAAATGACGTTCGTTAATGTTAGTAGTGTTTGTAAGCAGCACATTAATACGTTTCTGGCGTTTGAATTTGATTCTGAGTTTTAAAACTTTGATTTTAAAATGGGGCTTGTGTTGAAAATCTGTCCAAGTTTGACCAGCGTGCGGTCCTATAATTTTTGTGCGCTGAGGGTGTGCAGCCATTGCAGATTCATACGCGAATGCAAGCAGTGTATCGAAAAGCATGTATTGTTTACCCAACTGTGAAGGAATGGTGCCGAAAATTTAAGAATGGAAAAGAGGGGACTATGGATGAGTCGCGCCCAGGTGCACGGTGTGCTGCCTTGACATAAAACAATATGGCATGTGTGGCAGGCCTTATTAGAGAAAGTCCTCGAATTCAATTAGAGAAATTTCAGAAATTGTTGGGACGAGTGCAGGATCTGTCCATAGTATTGTTCGTAATCTGGGCCACAGCAAAGTTTGTTCGCAATGGATTCCTCGTCTCTTGTCTAATGAACAAAAATGCTTGCGAATGGGCTTATCTCTGCAACACCTCACAGACTATAGGCAAAATGGTGATGACTTTCTTTTGTCAATGGTTGCTGGTGACGAAACTTAGAGCTATTAATGCGAGCCAGCCAGTAAGTTATCGTCGATGCAATGGAAATACATATTCAAGTTCATCACCGGCGAAGAAGTTTAAAGCACAACCTTCAAGATGATGTTAACATTTTTTTTCGACCATGAAAGACCCTTGTTGATAGAGTTTAAGGAACCTGGAGTAAATGTCAATGCAAATCTGTACAATGAAACTTTGAACAAGCTTCATCAAGCAATAACACGGAAACGTCATTTTGCTGCACGACAATGCTAGGCCTCATATTGCTAATGTGGTAAAAGAAAATCTTCAACGAAAGAAATGTAGGGTTTTAGAGCATCCATCCTATGGTCCGGATCTATCGCCTTGCGATTTCCATATTTTTGGACCGCTGAAAAAGCCGTTAGAAGATCGGCATTTTGAGTCTGACGCAGAAGTATAGATACTTCTGAAAGATTTCTTCAATCAGCAGCCACTAGAATTCTATGAACAGAGTATACGTCGCTTAATAAAACAATGAAATAGGTGCCTTACCTGTGACGGTAATTATTTGTAATTAAATTGTTGAATAAATTTCTTATAAAGCAAAGGTGGGTTTGAATTGATCACACATCCTATTTTCCTCTCCCATCTAAGAAATAGTTATGCACATATACTATTCTAGCACTTTTTTGTTATCCTGCAATAAGAAGTGTGCTAAATTATATCTCCACATTTAAATACCGAATAAGAATACCACATAATGCGGTTGAAACTTTTAGTTAATTGCAAAATAAAACGTGAACATTTGTATTTGGTTCTTACCTAAATGCTACTTTAAGCTTTAAAAATTATTTCAACAAGATACCTTCCATTACAATCTCCATTTCTGAACATAATGCAATAAAGTGTACGTTATTGTTTAGTTTCGCTGCAATAGCTAATCGATTCTGTCATACTTCTTCTTGGACGTAGCCCCACCAGAAATATTCCACAAGTTGTAAATCAGAAGAGCGTGCTGATCGTGAGGGATCACCACGATCATAATATCCTTCTCGTTCGATGTTCACAAACAACATTAGAATAGTGGCCCTTGCACGAACTTCTTCGTACCGTATATTTTCTAATGGAAACTAAAGGTGAACCGTAGCATCAAACGGAATGATTTTTTATATAAGTAACATATGGCTCCAAGCTTCTAGTAACTGAATTTCGCATTTGATCTTTAATCATATGAACCCAAAATTATAGCTTCGTACATGCCGTACCAAACAGTTACCTTTTGATATCTTTAAAATCTTACCTCATATTCGAATAAAATTTGGAGTATCTCCGAAGCCCAATAACATAAAATTTGTTTATTTCTCCCCGCACACAGTTAAAAGTGTGATTCCTTTCAGTTGTTGAGATATCCAATGAAGATTTGTATGAATTTTCTTCTACAGCACGATATTGTGCAATTGTCAGGCACCTTGTCCTCTCCCATGATACTAAAACTTATAGTATCATGGTCCTCTCCAAAGGTTTAACATTCACACGTGACTTTTTGGGGATATTTTAAAGTCATTTTTTAATATTTTACTCGATGAAGCAACTGCACAACATATTTCTGCTCGGAATCGAAATTAAAGTGAGAATAAGTTAACCGTTTCGTTAAAATACTTCTACGTATGCTATCATGAATAGACCAGCACTCAACGTCTACCAAAACATGGCGCAACATCATCAATCATTATTTCTACCATAGCTACTTCATATTATTTATTTTTGGTTAGTCTTTATAATGCAGCTAAAAATGTTCAAATTCGTAAAACTCTCGACGTATTATTACGATAAAAGCATTATGACGAGGAGATCTACTAAAGAAGTTTCAAGCATACTTTCTTGCGGCCTTTTCCATTTCCTAGACATTCTTCATAGATGCAATGTTTATGAAGTACTTCTCCTATATTTTTAAGTAGTAAGAATATGTACCTCGAAAAGTATATGTATTTCTTACCTAACTAGATTGTGGTACATACCCTGAGGTATGGTAATATAATTTTTGGACTGGCATAATAACACAAAACACAATTTAAATATCACATGACATTTTTCCAAAGCATAAATTTTTTTAAAATAACTCTCTTCTACGCCCTGAAATCTTTTCCTCTTGAGAACAGCTTTCCCCCAAAGATAGAGAAACAAGTCTATTAGTGCCAAGTCAGGTATATAGGGTGAGTGATTGATCTCAACAAGGCTGTGTTTTGTAAGATAAAACATCAGTGCAGAATAGATAGGTGCATTGTCATGCCAATCAGAACCATTTCTTCAAAATTACGGTAGCACTTGAATAATCTATCCATTACTTCAACGTAGAATGCATTATTTACTGCTTGCCCTTTAGACACAAATTCCTTATAGATCACACCTCGTTTACCAGGAAAAGGTAATAAACATAGTTTTGATTCCAAACGTTTGTTAAATAAATTTTTGGATCTTGGTGGCGATTTTTCAATCCACTGCATACTCTGGCGTTTGGTCTTAGGATTGTACTGAAACACTCATCACTCATTACCAGTGGCAATGTAGTTAAGAAAATTTGAATTATGGTGACACGTCTGTGCAAGGTCTGTGCAAGGTCTGTGCAAGAAGCAATTATTTTTGTTCATTCGTAATACTATGCAGAACCAACGTTACCAAATCTTTATGTAAAATTTGTCGAATCATCTTTTTACTGAAGTTCAACTCATCTGCCACCATTCGGAAGGTCAATTTCAGAAACTCTTACGATCGGATCTACCTTCTGCGAAAACGCCCTGTTCTAGTGTGATCTTCAACACCAAAACGTTATCTTTGATACGTTTAAACCTTATAGTCACACCAGTACAACTTACGGTGTTATCACCGTAGACAGTTATTAGCATTTCATAAATAACTGCATTTTCTCTAAATAACAGCAAAATTTAATACTGACTCGTTGCTCCATGACGACTGACAGAATCACGAAGTACGTACTAACATCGCCGCAGAAACTAACAACTGTTCCACCTTTGCTTGACGACCCTCTATTGATAAAACAACGTACTCTTATCTGCTGCTTTACTTTTAGTATAATTTCACGTGACATCAGTAATGAAGCATCAATCCGGAAATTAAATTGCCAAACCTCGTATATGAACCACCCATTTGAAAAAAAAATTAAATCTAAAATTGAAATTTATGTTCATATACTTTATTGAAGTTTAGCTATACAGGGTGAAACATAAATAATGAACTTCAATTTATTAGTCTTAGGTTAAAGCGATAAAGTTATATTTAGTGTGAATTAAGCAAAGTCATCTCTTAATTGTCCCACTGACATTTCATTAATCTAATCAAACACACGAAAAATAGATACAAATGTGTTGCAAATTATACTCTTGATAAGTACTTAACATTTTTATGATAGATATTTTTGTTCTTACTATAATCCTTTATAACTATTTGAAATTAATTAATAACGCAATCAACGAGGTAATTTTAAATTATACTGGTTTAACATACACAAAGATTAATGTAGCAGAGTTCAAACAGTTTCCGTAAAAGACTCATCCTTTCGCATCCAATAAATTTCGTATTAAAGAAATTTATCAAGAAGACTGTTCCATTTTTTCATTGTCCGCTAGTCAGTGAAAATACAGCATCGTGGCTTTAAAACTCGGTTGTATCTATAAGCGCAGTAGCGGCGATGCTGGATAAATTTATGGGCCATTTTATTACTTTTTATTCGGAAATTTCATTGTACGTATGCAAATAAAACATTTAAATGCGTCTCCAAATCACGATCTATTGTTTCAAGAATCGACCAAATAAATGGCAGCTCAGTGTTTGCGATTCTCCAGTAATGCAATATTGATTTAAGGAATCCACTTTGCTGCGGAGACAAAAAACAACGACTCCTGTAATGCATTATCGCCATGTTTCAGCGTTGGCTAATATTATTTTTAGCGAAGAAACACAAAAAAGAAAAAGAAGCACTGTACATTGTTTTGATGCCATGCTTTTAAAAGGCTAGGCTTTTATTCTTGACGGAAAAATTGCGCGGGTCTTTTTTCCGTGAAAAAACAGCGGTTTAAGTAGTATTATTATATTTCTAGGGACGTCTGAATATGCGTGTGTGTCTGTAAATCACGGACTGGCTTTACATCGACACTATTTCAATTGGATGTGAACGTTTATCCGTCTATCGTAACACCCGATGGAAATCACGGTGTAAATTGAGAGGATTCACAATTCGGTACACTTTTCCTACCTGTAAAGTTATTCAAATATATACATTTGGTTGTCTTTGACCATGAAAAACATGAATTACGTTTATTTATTTAGGAAAACTTAAAAATTCAATCCATTTGTGTAGGTGCTACCCATAAAAATGACAAAATCATAATAAACATATAAACTTAAAAAACATAAATATCGCTGCGTCCCCTTCCAAATTAATTATAAACATTATTAAATACACAAATTTGAAATGTGGCTTTTATAATTGACTAACCATGTTGGTGCGCCAAATGTAAAATTCTCCATACTAAAGGTAACTCGCTTTACTTGAATTAAATTATTGCTCATATAAATTGTTGAACCAATTAATAGGGTGATCTTGACAACAATAAATATTTTCTTATCTCAGGGAAATGCAGTAATTTAAACTTAGCGACGTTTGACCTTCAAAATTGTAACCACAATGTAAGAAATGGTAGGTGGAAGTATGAAATATTAATAAAATAATTGAGATAAATGAAATTAAATAACAAATTTGTCCATTTATCTGTGCTTTTCTTTTTAAATTTTAACAACTGATTAATTAAGTAACAATAACAAAAGAAACAAATTATCAAAGTTTAAACAAGCAACACACTTTTCGGATGAACCAATCTTGACACTGTAGTACTTGCTCTAACGCTTCGTCCATGGTGCAATTCTCGTCGTTTGGTCTTAACAAAAGGTTGAACGTACACTTGTAGCTTGAATGTAGAATTCCTTCAAAAATTGGTGATCTCATCGATGTATAAGTTCTCACAAGTAAGTAACATACTCCTGAATTTTTGTTATCATTATTTATTTATGTGAAAGTTCAAACAATTTGCGTAATTCATGAACCGCAGCATTTGTCAGAATTATAACCTCTTGCACAAAATCAGATTAAGAAACTTCTTTAACGTCAAGTCGATGTTGAAATAATTCAAAATTACTGACGAACTTTAATTATAAGTTCCATCGAAATAAAATTAATTAAGAGGTATTTAACTTTACTTCCAATTATATTTCATCGCATTATGACAGGTATAAACGCCATTCGATGGTAGAGAAAGAAGAATGTCGAGAAACAGATAAAATCGACCCACGCCAATACTGGAGTTGATAATTATTTAATTAAAATCCACTTTCCATCCACATATAAGATTAAAAAACAGTAAATAATTGGTGTTATTGATATTAACATATATATAACGTAAATTTACAAAGTTTACGGAGTAACAAAAAGAACATGCTTCTGCTTTGGAATGTACATCACTACTTTTCACCAAAGATCAACAAACTTCAACTTTCTTAAATTGGTTGCTAAGCAACAGGAAGAAAAAATGGTATTTGCGAGCGTTGTTTAGGAACGTGCAAATCTCCTGATTTTTTCAGCCAATCAAAATAAAAATACAGAACTTAATTAACTCTTAATAACTTCCTTATATTTCACAAAACACAAAATCTGGCAAATTCCTGTACATTTTGATATCCCACTAGGGTGTAATCTGTTTTTATATAAGAAAGCTGCTATTTATTTTTATTTTAAGCTTCCTAATTTTACTAAAATGAATTAAAAAGTTTATTATAATCAATGAAAAGTATTCTTAACACACTAAATACATATTTGTTTACATATGCGGAAACATTTTACAGTAGTTCCTAATTTACATTATTTACAGATAATAAAACACAAATAGGATTGGCAAATGCTTCCAAAACCTTCATATTAATGAAAACCAAGACCAAACTAACCTACCGTCTGAAAACTTCAATACCAAACAGCGTCGTAAAGCCAACTTACACATCGGAAATGAACAAATCAAATGGAACTCAAGCTTAAACTTGATTCAATGTCTATTTCTGAGTCTTGCTGCATGAAATAGATTTAAGAATTAGCTCTACACTAGATTACTAAATTAAGGATACCATAACAGATCTATAATTTCCGTCAATTACCCTTCCTCAAAACTGATTTCGGCTCAAAAATATGTACATGTGTTAGATTAGATAGAATAGATTGTTTCTAATTTGCCATGTTGGTATTTCCAAATAAAATAAAACTTGTTACTACATTTACCATGTCATGTCCCAGAAGTGCGACCACCAAAGAACCAAATATATCAATTTAGTGTAACATAACTTTACACAAATCCTTTGCTGGGGGCTTATAGAGCACCGAAGTTCTAAAAATGATCTAGTAAGTTTAGACCACATTTGGTATATGAGCCTTAGTAAGTAAAGGCTAATTCCTGACATGAATCTAGTGGACCCATATACCGGCATATGTATTATGCAACCTGCCATGCATCGGAGGCACATAAATCGGCCTATACACGAGAAAAATAAGAATTATTCCTATGATAAAATTCCCAGAATCACTAGCACGATCGTACCTTATATTCATTAGTAATTTTTAACTGCCCAACGGAATATTACAATAATCTAAAACAGCAAACAGACATGCATATCAAAGATTTTTCGGCTCTTGCTAGTCTTCTATACTTACAATAGCTTATTCACACACAAAAAATAAAAATATTTATAACGTGTCAGTATATGTGTGTTTAGCAGATTCGTATTCGATTTTTTTTGTATTGTCAAAATTTAACAAGAGTTAAATAATGTTCAAATGCATGTATATTTTGTATAAAATAATTTAGAGGTAACCTGTTTTACTATTAAAAGTATATGAATCGCTTTAAGTGTTGAAGTATCACTAAAACCCTTTATCACACTGGTTATAACCAAAGTTATGCCAAAACTTGACTTTACCTGCAAGACTCATACACCAAACTTGATTTAAATCAAACGAAGGGTTTCTTATCATTTTATAAAATGAAGAACTATGGTAAAACAGTATCAACGAATTGCTGCGACATCCTGTAAGTTAAAGTATTCAATTATTGTCCATTGCTATTGAAATAACTTTCTTGGTAAATGAATACACTTTCAATCGACGGAGGTTGTGACGTACTCGTTGGTGTCGTGTGCAATGAACGAGTGTTGGCCATGCTTCTACCTTTCACCGCCCGCTATCCACCGTCAAACTAGTATATAAGAAGCACATATTTCAGTGGGAAATCATTTTGTTTGATTTAATTTTATTCTGTTGTATGTTGTTTACTAAAAATAAACTATTAATTTTTTTGTTGAATGGTGATTTTAAACTACAACTGATTTCCATTTCCAAACCTTTTAATAACATTGCGGAATTACGGTAAACTGGATTCTGCATAGTAATATTATTTATTATTAAAACAAAACACTACGTCTTTTATCAGCAAAACTTTATTTTTGCTTTAATAAAGATACTAGCAAATCGTAAAATAACCGTTATTTACTTAAGGAAGCATATAAATAGGTATAATGGACAGATACACATTCATGATGGCGTTTTAGCTACTTCTCTGAGTCATCAGTAATTAACTATGTATTTAAAATCTTAAATCCCTAGGATTAAATCTGTAAACATTTTAGGAAACGTAATATAACGTCAGTATTACCATTTCATTCAGAAACTACTAAATATTTCTAATTCCACAAAAATTTCAATAATTCACGAATTATCTAAAGTTCATTTTGCTGCTTGGTATCAGTTAAATACCTGCGGAAATAGGAACATCCTTTGAAGAAAGATTCAAGAAACTCATTTCTCTTTTGAATTATAACACTTAACAGTTGTTGTTAGGTAAAATATAAATCAATATATATCAGAATGCTCATTTATATTTCAAAAATTCTTTGTCCAGAATAATTTTTTCGGTAACTACTACTACTTTTAGATGAACACACCAGCAGACTTCTTTAGTTCGCATTTCGGGCGCATTAGATTTCGACAGACAGCAGACGCACCTACTAAGGTAAAATGCATGGAAGTGCGGTTGTTATGAAAGCAAAACTCTTGTAGCGGTAGATTCCAAGAATTTCACCGTGTCCGTAAATTCTTCAGACCTACGGAATGCGTTAGTATAGCAAGCAGATTTTCCCAGCGATGGAATCAGCTTTCTCCAAGATGATATCATGTCCGCTAAGAATGCAAGAGGGGTTTAGAAGCGCATCCCAACAATACCAAGACCACCACTCTTCCACCGGCACTAATACAGAAAGGTCGATAGTATTCTAGTTCCAATTCAACTTGTGCAAATTGCGTTATTATTATTTTTTGTTGTTGTTTATATATTCATTTATCATTAAATTTTTTATTATACCCACACGAACGTTGTATTTATTTAGCGCAACAAACGCTAAACCCTCTTATTACACAATAAATACTGATACTAATGGTCGATAAAGTAATGAGTATTTCAAACCTGAAAATTGAATCTCTTAAAAAGCACATACAGCTGACGTACCTATGAACGTAAAGATTCCACTGCGGTTGTAATAAAAGCAAAAAGGGTTTACTGAAATAAACCAAAAAAAAAATAAATACTGACGATTATATTCGAAAAAGGCATGGCTATTCCATACCATAAAATTGATTCGCTTAAGGAACACTAATTTGTATTAATATTATTTTAGCACTTTATTGGTTACAATTCGATTACCACGTCATAGTCAACTTCCTGAAAGGTGAATATTTGAATGAACCACTAAAAAATCAGAGAAATACAGCAACGTAGCAATATGAAAAATCTTCCAGTAAAATAGAGGAATGCACAAACATATACGTGGAGGGTGTTACATAAAACAGAAAGAAATACCAAAGAAATAAATCAATAAACAACATACTACATTAAAGAAAAAAAAAACAGTTAGAGAAATACGACAATATAAAAATCCAGAATGGTCCACTACGAAAACAAAACATTTTTTTCGAGAACGAAACACTATTCTCTTCAGTAGGTACATATCTTACACCTCTACACGGCTTATTTATAAATTTCGTTAAAGAAGCTACCAAACAAAGCGTGATACGCAGCCCACAGGTTCACATGACCCGTTTTTATTATTAAAGTCCAAACAAAACGGTTACTTTATTTTTGATTTGCAGTTTCTTTTAATAAAAATTGCACTGAGTAATTAGGTAATTCGTCTCTAGGAGGTCGAATTTTTTTCGTATTTACACTAGAAAGCTTTTAATTTGAATTATTACACACACATTTCTTAATGGCACGTTTTTTTTTGATAATTTAAGAATTACAAATTAATAGCATAACTTGATTGCCTTTAACAATTAGACAGAGATATTTTCTTAATTACTACAATAAAACTGCCACCTGGTTTAACGGTTCATCAAAAGAGTATGAATTATAACTTGCAGAATACAATTCAATGTTTCTATTTGAATGAAATTACAAATTGTTATAATTTTCTGTATTAACAATAAATGGTGTATTATGTTCTACAATAAGTAAAAAGGCACGTGAGTCAAGTTTAATTCGCACAGCTTAGAAACACTGAAGAATTGCCAAGCCAAACTTTTAAAGTGTAATGCAGGTAATCATGCTAAAAACCCTCTGAGATTCAAATTGAAAAGTCTTCTGCCATAAGCGAAAGCTTCGGCTAATAAAATAAGAAATGAAAGCTTAAGTTCTATAAAAGCCAAGCTTGCACCACATTCGTCTGCTTATTAATGAACCTCATACATACAGCAGCACTTTATAATCCTCCCGCCAACTGGATTGATCACACAGACCATTTACTCCACTCAGCCCGAAACAACCCAAAAAATAACCAGCCATTGTTGATGGCTACACTTTATTACAGCGAGCATATGGAATACAGATTCGCTTATTTTCTGTTATTACTAAAAGCTCCAGTGACCCCATACGCAATCGCTTTAGCTTACTCAATAAATCTCTTAACTTTATTATGTCCAGCTTTAGCAGTTACAAGAAAAATTAGGGTTGATGGATTAGTTTCAGAATATGGCGTAAGAAATTTGGAAATTGCCTTTGATAATTATTAATAATATAGTTAATTAGAACCGAGTGGATCCTATCATTAGACCACTTTTATAAATGTTTTGTAAATTTTTTTCTAATACTACTACAGATTAGATCAAATAAAAAAAACATTTAAACTTTTACAGATAGTCATTTCCAAAAGATGTAATAGACATCGCCTTCTTAAGCTACTTTTTTAAATAGAATTTTTACTTTCTAGATACTACACGAATGAAATTTTTATCTAAATGTATACAGCGTGCCTCAACTAAAACAGTCCGCTGTGAATAACTCTGTAAATGATCAAATTTGAAACAATCTGCGTGATAGGTCAACAATAGTTTGAAGGGGCAGTCAAAGGGGGGGGGGTATCTTTAACCATGAAGTCGTCTACTTTACTTTATCTCCCTAGCCCCCACCTCGACCAACCCCAAAATTTTAAATGACAGTGGGTGGCGAGCAATGATAGTCATTTGAAAGGTTTTACTGCTTTTGTGCAATCTGCAGTTATTTTGCAATTCTGTCGATTCGTTTTTGAGAAATGGCATTTTAATGTTTCGGAAGCGAGGAAATTGTAAATTTTAAAAAATTATTGAAGTGGTCTGGATATTTTATTAAATGTTCGGAATGGCCATCAGTATTCTCTGTACAAGTACAAGTACAAGTACATTCAAATATGTAACATAGCAAGAAATAAAAACAATACAGTGTTTGTTTTTCAGTTTTATTCTTCTTCTTCTGTGTATAGGCCAATGGCCTGTTAACTACCTGCAATGGAGTAGGTCCTATGAGACCTCTTTGCACGTATGCTGGTCAGGAGACTAACCTAACCACTCGAACAGAAAAGAGAAGTTCCACTACATGGTTTACGATTATCAAAGATGTTCCTATGACAACTGGAACCTATGGTTTACGTACCCTCCGAAGCACAACCGGTTGCATATGCCACTATATTGGTCCACCCATCCAAGTACTGGCCAGCGTGGATTGTGCTAGACTACGAATACCGTTTGGCCTGCAACCGCAGTGCTCCGCTATGCAACCGATTAGTTTTATTCGTTTGTATTAAATATCAAATATAATCCAATATGACTTATTGTAAACAGTCTGAATTGTTTACATTTTAAATAAAACGCTGCTAACTAAAAAGATAGAAAGTTTTTGGATTTGTTTAAGGTCCTGTGAAGTAGCCAGCCAGGTCACCTGATTTCACGCCACTAGATTTCTTTCTGTGGGGTCATCTAAAAACTAACATCTACTACACAACCAGATTCTCCAGAAATTAAGAGATGAATCAGGAGTGTCGTTCATTATAATTATTTTTAAATATTGTTAAAACTTGCTCCACTGGAAACATTTAATAAAATAAACTTTTTTCAAAGTTTATATTTAACAGTTCCCATGACATTTCTTAAAAAATAATCCATAGAATTACAAAGAAAAGTCCTCCCTTCATATTATTGCTGACCTGTCACTGATTTTTCTAAAATTTGATAATTTACAACGTTTCAAGAAGCGCTGCTTTTGTTGGGAAACCCTGTATATTAAAAGTGGATAATAAAAATGCTACAAATTGCAACATATTATTTCACAAATAATTCATTAGTTGCGAACATGATTTTTAGGTAAACGAAATAATTATTATTTGTTATTGTTCATTTTAGTTTACCAATGAAATTGAATTATTTTTAAGAATATTAAGAGTGGTTTCAACTACAGTTATCACTAACACCTTGGTACACTACTATGTTTATTGTAAAATTAAAATGTTGTTCCAGAATATCTAACACATACAGAGTGTTTCATGGGAAGCTTGTGGCATAAGTCTAAAAGTCACAATTCAATTAATCACATTAAAACGTAGGAAATACTAATTAACATATTGTAATTTCGAAGTCAAACAATAAAAATAAGTAGTAGTGGAGAGCTTATTTAATACACAACACAATTTTCCACGAAAACTAACTGTGGAGAACTGTACCGCTACTGAAGGATTACAGTTTAAAAAGATTTACCATATTAATTTAATGGTTATCAAAAAATAATCACTACTACTTTTGAATGCTCAACAATTATTATCTTCCTATAAGTTTCTGAAAGTCTTCCGAATGTGGAAATATTCGGCGTTCCAGTTGCTTAACAAACCTGGACGGATTCCTTATTCCTTCTTTCAAGATATTTAATAAACTTACCAGACAGCATTAAGGGGGTTTAGCCGTCACTCCATTAGAATGTTTGTTCTTCTTCTTCTTAATCTTTCATTTAGACTTTAAGCCTGTTTTTCTTCACACGATTTAAGGGGGTTCTTCTGAGGTTTTCCAGCTATCGGCCCATCTTTTCGGCGGCCTTCCAGGTTGTCTTCTGCCCAGTGGTTTTAGATCCCTTACTATTTTTATTAAACGAGTATCATTTGCCCTACCAACGTGCTCGTTCCATCCTTTTCTTCTCTCTTTTATAAACTTTCCTGTTCTGTATTTAATAAATATTTAGTGCAAATAAAGAGATCCAAAAACGACTGCCCAACACATTTGAAAGTTCAAATTACGTCTATCATTTTTTTTAGAAATCACTTATAGTAGATTAGTCTAGAAGAGGACTATATCCATGATAAATTATTTTTACTTTATTTTACGTTACAATGATTTGTTCTTCTTCTTCTTCTTTTGGTTCTTTTGCCCTAAAACGTCGGGTGTTCTACCCATTTGCGGAAACTGTCACGGTTGGCTGCCAGTGTTTTTACTTCTCTTAGGTGTTTTCCTCTCTGTTCTTCCCTCCTTTCCAAGCTCTGCTCCCACGTTACACGTGGCCTTCCCCTTCCTCGTGTTCCCTCTGGCCTTGCTTCCAATATTCGTCCTGGTTTTCTTGTCCTTGTCAACCTCACTACATGTCCATACCACTTGAGTTGTCTTTCCTCTACGTCTTGTATTAATGGTTCCAGTCCCACTTCCTCTCTGGTTACTGTATTTCTTATACGTTACCTTTTGGTTCTGCCGACTATTCTTCTTAGATATTTCATTTCTCCCGCGGTTATTTTACTTCTGATCTTATCTTGTATCGTCCAGCTTTCAGCGCCATATGTTAGTGTTGATACATATATGCTTCTATATACTCTTAACTTTGTTTATGTGTTTACTTCTTTTGTCGTTATTATTGGTCCATTTATTGCATAGTATACCTTGCTTGCTTTATCACTTCTGTTCAGGATTTCTTGTTCTATCGTTCCCGTCTTATGTATTATCGTTCCTAGGTATTCGTAGTTACTAACCCATTCCGGTTCTTTTCCATTGCACGTTATTCTTGTGTTTTCGTTTGTTACATTTTTCTCAATTTTCATATTTTGCTCTTATTTGTGTTTATTTTCATTCCTTTTCTTTCAATAACTCTATTCCATTTATCTATTTACTGCTGTAACTTCCTAGATGAATCTGCTAACAGCACTATATCATCCGCATATATGAGGCACTGTATGTACATGGGCTCCAAGTTCTAGTTTCCAACTTTCACGTTAAATCTTCTTTCTTTAGATTCGTGGATGATCTGGTTCATTACTATTAGGAACAGTAGTGGGCTCAATGAATCGCCTTGTTTTAGCCCCTTTTCCATTTTAAAGCTTCCCCTTGATTCCTTCCCCTTGATCCTCACCCTCCCCTTTGCATTCTTGTATATTCTTTTTATGGCCTGTTGTAGTTCATGTGTTACTCCTAATTCTGTCAGTGCATTTCATACACTTTGTTTGGTATTGTGCCAAATGCAGAATGTAGATCTATAAATGCCAGGTACAGCGGGTTCCCCCTTTCTAATCTTTTTTCCCTTACTGTTCTTAGTACAAAGATATGGTTTCGTGTATGTCTTTCTGGTCTGTACGCGACTTGTTCCTCATACAGTTTTTCTTCTACTTCTTCCCGTAATCTTCTTTCTAAGATTCTTGAGTATATCTTTTGTACTATGAACGAGAGGCATATTGCCCTATAATTGTTACAGTCGTTTGTGTCGCCCTTCTTATTCTTCTCCCAGTCATCTGGTATTTTCTCACCCTTCCAGGCTAGTTGACATATTCCCCTTATCCATTTTAATTTCTCCTCTGTACTGATCATCTCCGGAGTTATACCGTCTCTACCGGCTGCCTTTCCAAGTTTTATTTGTTTTATTGCTACTTCTACTTCTTCTATTTCTATGTCTGTTTCTTCTTCTTCCCAGATAGCCCCCCTTCTTTCTCTTCTTCTCATGTTATTGTCTTCTTTAAACACACTAACGTTTCGCAAGACATTGCAGCTTGCATCTTCAGAGTGAATATAACACTGCACTAACGTTTCGCAAGACATTGCAGCTTGCATCTTCAGAGTGAATATAACACAGTGTTATATTCACTCTGAAGATGCAAGCTGCAATGTCTTGCGAAACGTTAGTGTGTATGGGTTCACAAACAGCTAACAGGCATAAGCCGATTAAGTATTATTGTCCTGGCAAACAAAATTTAACATCAAGATCAAATCCTTGTCCGCCCCAAGGTTTGATTAATAGAAGCACACGGCCCTGTTTTGGCAGGCAGGGCCTACGAACAAATATGGCTCAAACTTCTAGAGCAAATGCTTGTACAGTCAGACAAGCTACAGGTCGGTCCTTACCTGATAATGCTGGGCGTAGTTCCCAAATGACGACGCGGTCTAAGCCGAAAGTAAATTGTAATATTGACAGTTCCTCTGTAATTCCTTTCCATCGTTCTAGTGTTTGTTTTGAATTTGCAATGATATTACCATTTTTGTCTAGGAATGTGCAAGATTGTTTTCTTGGTTGTAGACCAGCAAGTTTTCTGACTTTTTTAAATAGATTAAACCGATCATATATATTTTTAAGTTCTTCTATTTCTTTACATTGTTTTTCGAAGTATGTTCCTTTGGCTTGTCTTATCCTTCTTCTAATCTCACAGTTAATTTCTCTGTATAACATTTACCATAATAATATTATTATATTATTAATAGTATCAAATTACAGTTTAGTCGCTGCCGCTATTTTTAGTCTAATATACAAAATCCTACTTCTGAATGCACTACATGGGCAGGACTAACAATCATCTTATAAAATTCTTTAAAGTCTTTCGCATTTGGTAATACTCGGCGTTTGAATTGCTTGGCAAGTCTAGAGAGATTCTTTACAAGTTCTTTCAAATTATTTAATAAACATAAAACGCTGTCTTAAAAGGGTTTAGCTGTCACTCTACTCGAGTTTTTGTTCCGCATTTAAAAAATTGAAATACTCAATCTAAATAAAGATAAATAGGTCTGTAAAACAACTACCAAATGCATTTAAAAGTGCAAATTACAACTACCATTTGTTCTGTGCAGTATAAGTATATTTTCAGAGGACACCTGAGTAACACGAATTTGCAAACTTCCGCAGAGATTAGCGTTAGAAATCGCTTAGAAAAGTTTAGCCTAAAAGTGGATTCGCTTTGTACTAAATTGTTTTAAACTTTGTTCCAGGGTATAATGATTTATGAACGTCTTTTTGTATTTAGATGTAATATATTTTTCTAACAGAAACTGCAATTGCTTATCAAACCTTACCATCACTATGGCAAAGTTTGACAAGCAATATAAACGCCGCCTATTATCAGCTGCTAAAACACTTATCAGATGATTGTAATCCCTGCGAATGTTAAGTAATTCTTGTGTGTTCTAAAGTAGAAATAATTGTAACACCTGAACTACACTATATAACCATCAAATAATTGTAGAAAATTTAGGTACTCCCTGTATCGTTTAGGTAAAGACATACATTTTGTTGATGGGTGCAACCAGTGTGTAACCAGTTACACTGAAAACCAAATAATTCAAAGTATGGATTAATACTTGTTATTTACCTAACCGTGGACAGTTTTTCAGTATTACTTCATAAATATATAAATTAAATTACTTAAATCCCCATTAGTTCTGCACAAAGCAATTATGTATAAATAATAGCTCCAAATATACATAAACATAAGCGCCGTTCCATAGCATAAAGCAAACGGCATGAATTAACCATTATATCAATTTTGCGCGTGACAGGTCAGATAGAGTGACAGAAGGTTAAATGATATTTTTGAGCACACGTCTTTTGCGCCAAGGGAAAGCTACGACTGCCACCCTCGATAAAAGCAATACATCATGCTATTTGCATTAATATTCTACAGTTTAGAATCTGAACAGTTACGAAGTAAACGAGGTTAGTGGAGTATTTAAACTAACAAAATTTCATTAATAATAATTATCGTAATATTGGTGCAATATATTGCTCTCTTCCTAAGATTTCTAAAAATTTTGGAAAGTAAATGTATATTTAATTTACGGAGTTTTAACGTGTGTCTATTATATACAGTGACCTGTAAAATATTAGTACTTCTATAGTAACTATTGTAAAATCTATTCTACAGTTGTTCTAATATTTGTAAATATTTGGAGAGAAGAGTAAAAACGTAAAATGAAGACTTATAATAATAGCCTACTGATGCGTATGAAATTCCTAGTTTATAAACATAATATGATAAGAAATCAGGCTGTCAAAATGAAATAATTTACTGGACCAAATACTCGTAATCTCCCCCACTCGCATCAAAACATTTTATAATTGCATGTTTAACCGCTATAAATACAATTTTTAAAAAATATTTCTGGATATTGCTTTGCAACAGTGTATATTTGTGTTTCTATAGAAAGATTGATTTCTTACAATAAAATGTCAGAAGTTGCGTATCTTTCTACTAGTATAGAGAGTTTTCGCAATACCTTTCTGTAGTCGCCCACTACACTTCTTTGTAGTCAGGCATCTTGTCTCACTAAACAGTTTTACATTGACTTCGAACTGTTTATAATCCGTGATGATGTGTGTAAATTCCTCACTTGATTATTCTTATCTTATTACTCATCGTCTACAAATTATTTCTGCTCTAACGTATACCTGAATTTTCGAAAACAGAAAAAATACAATCGCAACAATGCCCCTTATTACTACTAAAAACAACTATTTATGTATAAATTGACAGAAAAACCACTAATAGCAGTGAAAATACACAAAATAATTGCTTGAGAATACAACTTCTGACAATGAGTTGTCAACCGGCTGAGGAATCTACATTATGAAAAATCGAAGCGCAATGCATATAAAATTGCGACACGCGTCTAAGTAAACAAATTTGACACAATTTGAACACCTGTACTTAGTATTAGTGAAAACGGTTTTTCTTCTTACTTGCTTTTCTACATATTAAAACACAATTCAACTTAGTGTGAATAGTGTGATTAATGTAATTACTGTCAAATGTGACAATAATCACATTTTATATCATAAGTAACATATTTGTAATTAAAGGTGTCTGGGGTTGCTGCTACAGTTTACACTCTTGATAAATTTATAACCGATTTATAATTCAGAATTTAAATTTTTCAAACGAGTTGCCTTATTAATTACTAACATCCCAATTATTTCATTATGACACTATTTTATGCATGCATTCTGCCTGGATTGTTAATCGTAAATACTTAAAAATTTTCGAATTTTCCAGGTTTTTTCGAGGTTCTTTATTGTATAAACATTTCAATAAGATGTTTCAGCTTATAACAATACTACTTATCTTTAAACGGTTACTATATATGTATGAATGTAAAGTATGTGAAAAGTAGTAAATTACTTTCTGCGTTTCCTTCAAAAGCAGGTCTTTATGTATTTCAGTTCTATAAAATAATATATAATATATATAAATAATTTCTTTTTTGCCTAATATGTAAAAAAAGATCTAGATTATACTTTTAGAAAATATTAGAAACATAACAAGGTTCCTCCATCTAAGTTAACATTCAATCGAATAGATTAAAATTTTGAATTAATATATGTCATTTGCTAGAGGCGACCAACATACACCGATGAATTTTACTACCATTAATTTTCTTTCTTTACATTTCTGCTTTAATTTATTTTTAGATTTGCGACAAGTTAAGTATACGTCATGCCATAGAAGTCTAACGTCGATCCTCGATGTGGACAAGATAGTTTACAAAAATCGATTCGCTCCTTTCAGAGGTATTAGGACAACTACCAATGCCAGACAGGTGTTACTTCTGTTGCCTATTGTTGTAGAATCTTTTGTTAGGTTTACAGGTTTTACTTCAAATATCTAGGTTGTCGTAAGAGAACTTTTCTGAGATGACATGCATTGCGTGTTCATAATTTGAAGCTGACCTTAAGCTGTAGGTCCCCGCTACCCTGTGTTACCAGTGTCATACGCGTCAAGACAGTGCTGAGTGGTCACGATTCGTGATACAAAGCCGTAGGACGTGAACCGTTTACATTGGTTTTTGGTGTAGAGAATCGGACTATTTAAATACCTCACTTCAATATATGTGTGTGAGTATTTAAAAGTATTTAACGGATAAAATACATTAAGAAAAAAAAGATAGAGATTATACTTTTAGAAAAATATTCAAAACAAAAGAAGGTTCTTCCATCTAAGTTAACATTCATTAGAACAGATTACAATTTTGAATTAATATCTAGCCTTTGCTAGAGGCGACCAACATACACCGACGAATTTTACAACCATTAATTTTCTTTCTTCACATTTCTGCTTTTAAGTAATTTATCTTTAGATTTGCGACAAGTTAAGTATACGTCATGCCATAGAAGCTTAACTTCGACCCTCGATGTGGACAACATATTTAAAAAATCGATTCGCTTATTTCGAAGGTATTAGGACAACTACCAATGCCATACAGGTGTTACTTCTGTTGCCTATTGTTGTAGAATCTTTCATTAGGTTACAGGGTTAAGGTTTTACTTCAAATATCTAGGTTGTTGTAAGAGAACTTTTCTGAGATGACATGCCTTGCGTGTTCGTAGTTTGGAGATCACTTTAAGCTGTAGGTCCCCGCTGTCTTGTGTTACCGATGTCGCACACCTCAAAATAGTACTGAGTGGTCACGATCCGCGATACAAAGCCGTAGGACGTGAACCGTTTACATTGGTTTTTGGTGTAGAGAATCGGACTATTTAAATACCTCACTTCAATATATGAGTGTGAGTATTTAAAAGTATTTAACGGGTAAAATACATTAAGTAAAGAAAGATAGAGATTATACTTTTAGAAAAATATTCAAAACAAAAGAAGGTTCTTCAATCTAAGTTAACATTCATTAGAACAGATTACAATTTTGAATTAATATCTAGCCTTTGCTAGAGGCGACCAACATACACCGACGAATTTTACAACCATTAATTTTCTTTCTTTTCAGTTTTGCTAGTAAGTAATTTATCTTTAGATTTGCTACAACTTAGGTATACGACACGCCAAATAAATCTAACTTCGATCCTCGATGGAGACAACATATTTTTAAAAAATCGATTCGCTCATTTCGGATGTATTAGGACAACTACCAATACATCTATTGCCTATTCTTGTAGAATCTTTTATTAGGTTTACAGGGTTAAGGTTTTACTTCAAATATCTAGTTAGAGTTAATAGTACTTCTCTGAGATGACATGCATTGCGTGTTCGTAGTTTAGAGCTCACCTTAAGCTGTAGGTCCCCGCTGTCCGGTGTTACCAATGTCATGCACCTCAAGACAGTACTGAGTGGTCACGATTCATGATATGAAACCTTAGGACGTGAATCGTTTACATTGGTTTTTGGCGTAGAGAATCGGACTATTTAAATACCTCTGTTCAATATATGAGTGTGAGTATTTAACGAATAAAATGCATGTGAATTTTGTAATAATTCTGTTTAATTTTTAAACAAAACTATGTCAAACTTCGCTAACTTGACAGCTGTGTTTCTGTTTTTAAATAAACTATAGATACCTAAAATTGTATTATTATTTGTATTGTTATTTGTTTACGTAAGAAGCAATTTATATTTAGAATTTCAGAATTACCCTTTTCACACGGCGAATTTTAACATTTAACAGTACAATATGTACCCTTTTCAACGATGCTGTCAATTTTTGTAGTTTTCACTTAACCCTATGCAATATTTATAGTGGTATATATGTACACTAAGTGTTGTTACGTCTCCAACTAAATGCCACTTTTATAACAGATTAGCAATGATAGTGCTTTTGATCTGCAAATTCAATTTTGTTGTAATGGCCACTATCTACCACATTAATTTTTCATTCCCAGTGCCAGTGTAGTTTAGTGCATTTTGTCTTTGATGGAATCGTTATTTTTAAAAATAGAACTGGAATACCTGTTGTCGTAAGGATTTTAACAGGGAAGATTAAGCAACACAAACAATCTAAGAAGAAATAAACGAAAGAATCACTTAAGCTTTATAAAATCATAATCCGGTGACCGTGGCCTAGAAAACTAGCGGAAATCTCGGTGTAGCAGCTATGATGCTATGCACTGCTAACACGAAGGGGAAAGCCCTTAGGGACCTGCAAGTCTAGCAGGAATGCTGTAGAGGGACTACATGCATATCATCCTCCACGCCAAGCACCGTGAAACTCTAGTTTAATAATGTAACATAGCAGCTCATGATTCATACTCACTGCAGCGTATTAACGTGTTTGCAAAGCTGATTTGTTTACAGTGGTGTATGTTTCTCTGATATGTGTGAGTGTCTGCACACTGAACCGGGTCCCTTTCCGGCCCCACTAATAATAAAATAAAACATCCCGATCCCCGATGCCATCTATAAGTTCAGAAAATGTTTTATGTATTCTGAATCAGACTTTGAATTCATGTTGGAAATTTTCAACCGTCGAAGTTTTCCAATCTTGGAAATAATAACTTGTGCAACTCCACTGAACGCCAGATTCTGGAGCTTTGTAGAAGTGGTTTATTTTGAAGTTACTGGATGAGACGCTTTTTTACATAGATTTGAAGGCTCATCCATATATTTCACTTGTAGAAGTTTTAAAGCACAATAAACAAGGACTTCGTCGTAAAATTAACAACAGCTTTTTGAGGATGTCTGCAATAACTTTTTTCTGGTAAAAAATTATACCTCAACGCGTCCACATAAAGAAATTTATTTAGTATGTAACTAAATAATAATGACAATGGTAGCCCAAGGAGCTCAATTGAAGATTCATATAAGTAAATATATGAATTATGTATATAGTTTCTTATATTCCATTTCCGTACTATTAGCTTATTTAATTTTCGTTAGCGTGTCTTTAATCTTTAATTTATTATACTATTAACACATATTTCAATATATATTTGAAAGCTTAAGTTTAAAACTAATATTATAGATATTCTGAATCTCGTGTTACTGTAGCATACGGCAAGCGGGACGACTTCCTGTTAGTTTTATGTTATTGCACATGCTTCCAAAGATAGTCAGGAAAAAATGTGACATTTGTAGAATGGTAAAAGTATTTTTTACAACATAAATATAAAGCATCAAATTATACACATATACAGGTAATAAATCAGAGATTTAGAAAAAAATTTTCCATTTAAGGTGCTGTAACTACCGAATGATTTTAGAGCGGAAATTCGCTTTAAAAATTCAAAATATATTTTAAAAGCAGAAACTTATAAAAAGTTTGGTATAAAAATTCCATTTTTTCATTACTATTATTCACTAGATTCTATATTAACTATAAAAATCATAATCTATATTTTGTGTATTATTGTGATCAAATCCTGCACGATATTCAAAAATATCCATGTAAATTTTTCATATGTAAGAAGCGGATTTTTAAGCAATAGGACATTGAATCTGGACAAGAAGGACAGAAAAAATGACATGGTGGAAGAAATCCTAAACTAGATAGATAAATCTCATAAATTAACAATGTAGGCATTCTTGCACAGAATTTAGGGTAAAAATTTTATAGATAATAATGGTCAGGTGACCTCGGTGGGGCAGTGCGAATACGCGCTGTTAGTCGAGGTCACAGTGGGATGCTCGCACCCACTGAAGTAATGCGAAAGCGGTTCCGGGGGGGGGGCAGTTGTATGAATAGAAAAAAAGATAAAAATGGTCAACCGCTATAGCATTTATTTCAAATGCAACTTAATTCTGTAAAATAGGAACTAAAACCGTAAGTTTTAGATTCTGAAGAGAAACTTGCGACAGGTAATCTTAATGTTACGTTAATACGTTAATTTTCGTGGGCTGATCTGAGCGCTAAGAAAGACGGTGAACCGATAAATTTACATTGAATCCAAACACCAAAAATTCCGGAAAAGGTGTTGGGCATTAAGAATCCAAACGGTTGCCAACCGGACTGGAGAATTATATGTGACGAGTTGCAGCACAAGATTTTTTATACGCTGCGTGGCAATGCTAGGGAGCGAACCCAAGCTGTATCCGACGTTTTGCCCAGAAGACAAGCGCTCTGCCAACTAATACTACCCCCGCAGTTCAATATCATACCTTATATTTATTTTAGTTTATACAAGAACTAAAAACAAAGTTCTACACAGAAAACCAATATAAATTTAGTGATAATATCATAACCTCTAAATATATAACGCATTTTAAAATAGTATATAATGAATTATGACTAGGTATAACTATGACTATTATTCATTTTTAAAATGGTTCTACCTTTAATTAAAAAAAGAACTGAAAACAAAACTCTCTAAAATCTATATACTACCAATCAAGTAAAGATAGGAATCGGATTTGTATGCATTTTCATATTTTTCTAACTGCGATTGCATTCTTTGTTTGTTTGTTTGTTTGTTTGTTTTATTTAACGTCAGCCTATTTCTGCTACTATGGCTAACCAACGACGCCAGGGAGCGATCCTACCACACCTGGAAATTTAGCCTGTTTGAGGGTTCTTTTGACGTGCCCAACAACACTTGGACACGGGGCCTACGAGATTGCATTCTTTACACGATTTCATAGTACATGACCTGATTTTAGGCAAGATTTTTATTTTTACATAATTATGTCTCTTGGGAATAAATACTTGTTTTCCAGTAGAAGCAATTTCTAAACATGAACTTAAAGTCTGTCGATTTGAGGACCTAACAGTCCAAGCTTAATTTCCAGTCAAAGAAAATGAACAATTGAGTGTGAAAAGGGGATGAAATCTGACCCAGAAGTGAAAACTCTGGTTTAATAATTGGAAATGAGGTGCACGGATTTAAATTGCTATTTCTATTTGAAACTTTGTTAGATAATCTTTAAACATGAAATTATCGCAAGATAGGCCTATTTTATCAGGAGCTGCAAAAAAACTTAGGTTAACAGCCTCGTTTTCAAAATATACCCTTCTTTACATAATTTTAAACCATCTTTTCACTTCTGGGTCAGATTTTACTCACGTTTCAGACTCAATTGTACATTTTGCTTGACTGAAAGTTCGCTTGGACTGTTTTTTTTTTTCAGTGAATTGGCATAAAAAAACTTTAAAGCCCCATATCTCCGTAACGATACCGAATTTGAAGAAATTACTAGGTGAGTTAGGTGTTAAATAACCTCAGCTATATGTGGTTAAAGTTTATCGAATATGTTTAGAATCACCCTGCATATTAACTATCAAACAACAAACTTTTGAAAATCTAGAATTTATGTTCGTTAGTAATCAAATTTTTATATGAGGACAAACTATATTAGTTATAATAAAGTAAATACAAAAAAACACACGTATTGCCAACCTCTTCAATTTCGAATAAAATAGAATAAAATTGTAGAAATACACAACGAATTATTCAATTCAAAGTTTATAACATTTCAAGATATCTTTAGTAAAACCACATTTCCTAGTTATGGCAAGATAAACGAATCAAGTCTTTATTACAACCGTTTCAATTGGGAAATAAAGCAGTAAATGATAGAAACGTAAATATCCAATACCTTCTTCTTCTTCGAGTGCTTTATCTGTTACGAGACGTAGCGATCTTCTCTCCTATGCCTGAGTTGCGCGTTTAGAGTGCCACAGGCATAGAGTACCTACAGCTTAACGTGGGCTCCGAACCACGAGAGGTGTAAGCACT
Organism: Limonius californicus; assembly: GCA_014611495.1. Lineage (NCBI taxonomy): Eukaryota > Metazoa > Arthropoda > Insecta > Coleoptera > Elateridae > Limonius > Limonius californicus. Next base: position 19,342 of record JABXWE010003089.1, on the reverse strand, counting down.
TCTACTACAGAAAAAATGTACTAGGCAGAATACCTCTCTCTGGTTTGCTGTTGCCTTGCGAGGGAAAACGGCCGTTAAAAATCCGATGTTCCGGTACTGGGAATTGAACCCAGGACCTCCAACGTAGAAGCCTAACTCGCTAACCTCTAACCCACGGCCGCCGCATCCAATACTTACCTCAAGTAAATTTGAATAGTGAACAGAGAATCAGAAAGAAGCACTCCGAAGAACATTAGAAGTCTAAAAAATGTAAATATTTGTAAGTGAAGGTAATTTGAAAATGTCCATTTTACTTGTGATTGTAGGAAGCCTACTGTAGCTTACATCGACAAAATTAGAAAACTATATACCGAGGAATATAAACCTGTTGAAATTCAGAATAATATTTCTACTTATTATTTAATATGAATTTCGAAAAAGTGAGGCAAAAACTATTAATAAAACCCAACCCATTTAAAACAACCTCAGATACAACGAGATCCCGGATATAGCCAGCATTTATTAAGAAACTTTTGGATTTGCATTGTTTACTGTATTGTATTTCTCGCTTACAACAATAACACGTTTTAGAAACAAACAACAAAAAATTAAATATTTTTGGCATATCTAGCTTCTACTAGACTAAAAATATTTACCTTCAGGCAAACTATAATTATAATTCAAAGGGATAATTTTCTCAATTTCCATCTATAGTAAACCCCTTAACACATACTTTTTGAATATATTACATTTATTATGCCATGAAACGGTTCACACAGTTTTTTAAATCGTATTTTAATAATGATGAAATATTTAGTTATATCTCTTAGAAATATTCTAAGAAGTGTAAGATTTACAGCAAAAAAACAAACAACCGCGTATATGAATAGATGATATTTTTTATAACAGATGATAGTTTTAACAATTTTAAATATAATTATATTTATAGTATTAGTGCTAATAATATTATGTTAAGTAAATCGGATATTACGTTTAACAGATATAGCGAGCAATTATTTGCGGCCCCAAAGGTCTCATTATAACCGAGTTAAACTATATTTTGTTTGATAGAAACATTTAGAAGATTCTTGAGCTATAATTTGTTCCTATACTTGTAATTATTGGTTATTACAGTTACAAACGGTACAATATAAATCAGAATTTACTATAACCATAAGCTAATAACTCATTTATTAGCCTATAGTCTAATTTATTATTCTTGTTGTTCGATTGAAAACTGCAAATAAATAATATATCCATGTAGTGTTCAGTGTTTATCTAGTCCACGTTTATTTACTCATTTACTACACTTATGTGCATATAAATCCGAACTTTAATAATGAAAAAGAAGAACTATACAATAATGAGTTTTTTTTGTAATATAAACTTGTAATGATGGCTGAATTAAGTAAGTTAGTCTTTAATTAATAATGGCAAGTAAAATAGTGTACAGGCTGTAGACAGAAACTATATTTCAATAATTAATTGAACAATAAAATGTAATATTTGTAACGCATTTCGTTAATCTTTTACCGGGCATAAAAAGTAGCAACGAACAGAGGGAAATACTTTATTCTCTACATCAATTGCAAGAGCAAATCAGATCATTAATAAACACTAGAACGCTTTCCAGCTTTAAGCTACTCGCAGCAGATAGAAATCAATTGTTGGTTTATTTTACGTGCATGACAGACAACAATAACATCATAACCTCAAACAATATCGGCGAATAACAAACATCATGTAATGACTACGAGGAGAGATAGGAAGCAATCAAAAATTGATGGGCTATTACAACAGCGGCGCCTGATGAAATTGGAAAAGTTTTACAGTTATAGCTATTTTAAATCAAATCCCGATTACGAGCGGGGATGCATGCAGACGTGTAATCATAACACTGTTTACTTATTGATATTGGGTTAGCGTGACCGGAAGTTAAAACTTGATGTTTAACGAGCAAACTGAAGGCTAACACGCTATTACATGAATGCTGGTTATTACTATTTATAAATTTTCCAATTTACTCGGCGTTTCGTTTCGCAGCGCGCTTTTTGACGAAGGAAGGGTGAAAATAGGACGATATTGTTCCAACTTTGCAACAGCCCTTATATATTTTACGGATGGCATTTGCCGTATAGCGTCACCCGTTATTTGTACTGCTGACTCGAGACAAGCGCCATAAATTAGGAGATATCTAATAAAGTCGCAGGGATTTATCGGCTCGCTACTCAGATAAATTTCAATCACATCGCACTCTCCATGCAAATGCCTTTATTGCCTGCACATCGAGGGTGTATTAATAAAGCTGCGATAAATAAATAGTACAAGTAAGTATCTATGGTAAAGGCATGGGATGACTTGGCGTGGGCAATATGAGCCTTTTGACATGCTAATGGCTATGTCCGCCCGAGACGCGGGGCGCGGTTTCACCTAATGAACACTGCAATGAGACGCTGGCCATGAATATTTACTAGCTAATTCGGTATTGCTCGAAGATAATGACGATGTCTGATCGTCGTGTCGTGTGCTGAGGTCGATCGCCATTCTCCGGTTGATTATGCCACCCCCGCGCGATTACCCGCCGCTGCCTCCGGCGCTCCGGCTGTACCTGCTGCCGTCGATATACATTGCACAAAAATAAAATAAATTCCGAGATGGCACTTCAATCCTCGAACAAAAGCCGCACTGGCTGTTCGATTCGGTTTTATTGGAACCGAGATCGCATTGCCATAGCTCGAGATGGAAGAAACTGAAGCATTAGATTTTCTGACAAATTGAGCTGCATTTGAGTTCCCCCTTCCGGAAGAAGATGGATGAGGTTAGTTATAAATGTGAAGCTTTTGCGCGATCTGAGAAGATTCCTCGTCTGCCCGTTTCTTTTATACATAAAGTATCTCGAGACATCTCGCTCAACTTTTTTGCCGTCTCTTATCAGGGATGTTGTAGAAGCTTCAGTTCCATCATCGCGAAGAATGGATCCGCCAGGGAGAACTGATGGATGTTCCATCATTGCTCGGAAAGCGGCGCCATGCTGTACCTCGGTCCGCCCTGCTGTCCATGCAAAGTAGAAAATATAGATCGCGCTGAGCCCTCCTGCGGTCTCAGATAATAATGATAGATGCACGTGCCATCTGGATCCTCCACCAAAATCACGCATTGTCGACGATTCGCCGCTCTATTATCATTGATTAGCGGCCAGCGTATAGATTTGACAAAGTGCCGAATTATTCGGGGAAGGACGTTTTATTATATTAACTACATTTATCTGGTTCCTGTTTCAAATTAACCCCGTGTCAGCGCATCCATCCGTCATCTCCGTCACCCTAGTCTGACGTCAGCGCATAAGCGGTCGTCATTAGGGAACAGAAACGGAGTTACCGAATTCGTACAGCATTTTACTACGCCATAAAGTAGGGAGTGTGATTAGAATTAAGAACAGGCGGACACGGATAGCAGTGGCCAGATACAAGGGTAACGAGTTCGGGCGAGGGTACTGCGGTATAATCAAGACGCGGTCTGATCTCGGATGGAATTAGTTATTAGATTAGATGGCAACGTTATCATCTACGCAAATGGCAGCGGGGTGTGAAATGACCATGTGGCCCGCAATCTCCCGGATCAGGTGCGGCCGCTCGCCCGGAAAACGGTCACTAATCAAATCATCTCGAGTGGATCATTGGAACATTAAGAGTCCCTTGCGAATGCTCCTTCACATATTAACTCCCATTAATATTACTTTGCATAATCGAAATTTATTCGCCGGCATAAATGGCCTTCCTTAACTACAACAAACAAATTTAATCATTTTCTACTCACTTTCCGGAGTAATTGACCTTATTCAAGTCGATGCGACCAAAATTTCTAACCTTAAAATCATGTCATGTACGAAAAATACAGACTAAATTATCTCAGTTTATAAAGTTCGATTTGTCCCTTAAAATGTTATGCTTATACAAGATTTATACAACATACAAATTTATTCATTTTATGCTCACTTTCCGGAGAAATTGACCTTGTTCGATTCGATGAGAGCAAAATATCTAACCTTAAAATCATGTCATGTACGAAAAATGCAAACGAAATTGTCTCAGTTTATAAAATTCTATTGTCCCTTAAATTAGATGCTTATACAAGATTTTGTTGCTTAGTGATTCAAATGAAATCACCATCCTCTACGCGAGTAATTTTAGCTAATTGAAAAATTAGACTAACAAAATCGCCTAATGCATTGCCTGCGTTTATGTAAAATAAAAGTGGTAAACAAGGAGCCACACGATAGAATTAATTAATTCAAAAAAATCACGTTCTGATGCCAGCACAGCTCAAATCAGATGTACATATGCACGAAAATTTCTAGGACGCTGTACTATAATATAACTTTAACCTTTACGTACAAGCTACGCCAATAGAAAACATTAATATTCATATAGCTGTTAAGGAACGCACGGGATCCTCATGGCACAGCAATAAGCTTTTACTGGGGATCATCGTGATCCTCATGGCAGCCAATGTATTAATAGCACAAATTTCAGTACATTTGATATTCACTATGGCTAGTACACGAAAAATATTTTATTTTTTGTTCATTGGGTTACGTTTAGATCGTGTTTGTTTATATTATTCTACAGTATGTTCATTTAAAAAAAACTCGCAGCTGGCCATCGTAAATTTATGTATAGTGTCTTCTTACAGCATGCACTTTATAGGAAACGAAATAACGAAATTTACTAATTTTTAAATCAGTACGTAAAACACGATTTAATTGGTAATAAAATGAATTTCCGCCTGTATACACTGCTATACACATGTTAGTTGATTTTCTGAACAGTTTGAACTTTATAATTAAATAATAATTAGATCTTCACGTTTCATTTCCGAAGCAGGCCGATTCCGAATCGCTTACCGTTAAAATGTATTCCTACGTATACGTCAAAGTGTATCACATATCCCAACATAACCTCGAAATGTGATTGTTGTTGTTGTTGTCATTTATAAGTGACATTATGACTATCAATTGTAACATATGGGCTAAGTCATACCTTGATAAAAGAGTTTTTTTTAATGAACATACTGTATTTCGATATCCATGGCTACCTCAACATTTTATCAATGGAAAACCGGGTGAATTCTAAGCGACCTGTAAAAATGACTTCATTAATTCAACTGAAATATACATTTCATTCATTAGAAACGGCTGTTTTTAGTACAACATACAATACATACAACGCTGACTTTTTGCAAATACTTAAATGTTTATTTATCTTCACCTTTAACTGCTTGAATATTTTATTGCAATATCTGAGAACAAATATCTATATGAAAACAGTAATCAATGTAATAAGTAACTATTCGTTAAATTATATTTACAAATACCATTCGGGATTTCAATTTCAGTACAAGCTCCTATTTTATTGAAAATTGGTTGCTTTGAGGCAGTGTTGGGTAAAAGATCATTTAAATATATATAAAAATATGTTTTACATCTAAATCCAAAGTCCATCTCTGAAATTGGATCTAGATAAAGTTCCACAATCCTTCAAAAAATACCTATATATTTTTCATAGATTTTTTTAATAAATTCATACCTGGGAAAGGTTGCATAACCGTTTTCTTTATTCATCCAAACTAGATCGCAGCAATAGTACGTAAGAGTGGTCATACATAGAAGTTAGATGTTTGGTTTTACTTTTATTAGTGGTCTTTGCTGCTTTGAGCTTTGTAAACTTTGCAGGGTAATAAATTTAAGTAATTTGAGTGTAAGAATTTTAGAAATCGATTTATTTTATTCGATATCAGTATATTAAAACGGTGTGTTTCTTACAGATTAGGAAATTTTGAAAAGCATTAAGCAAAGCAAGAATGTACGCTTTATAAATAAATTATTACTTTTAAATAAGTAATTAATCTTTTGATTTAAGAATTAAAAAACCATTAAAATGTAACATAGATCTAGATACAAGAATTTGGTAACAATCTTTTATAGCTTCAAATACTAGATCCAAATAAAGGGCCCAAATCTAGCCCAATATGAGATGAAACCCCTCCACTTTCTGCATCGTGATTTTGTCAAGTCGTTTGCTCTTGACGGTTTCCAACCAACTAAGAAACCGTTCAAAATCCACATTCTTATAATTGCCTTAAAAATGTACCATTCCCATTTACCAAATTAAGTTCCACAAATTTCACAAATCTGATCTGATCAAAATTTTATAAAAATGTAATAATCACAGAGATCATAATATCCTCTAAACACAATGTCAATGGAAAAAACTACATATCTTAAAAAAATTATCTCTGCTACTAAACGACAAACTGACAAATCAAATTATATTTGTAGTATATTTTAAACATGATATAAATACCGAAGGACATACTCTACAGAAGCTTGTAGTGAAGAAGTTCGAACCACGTTTCCTCACGGAAGCCCCTGCAGCCAAAGCAGTATGGGGGAGCATCCAACTCGTATTTGCCGTATATATGAAATAAAATAAATGTTAAACCTCCAACACTCTACAAACTATTGACGCCTATAATGAAACAAGATACCCAAAACATTTTATTTACTAGGTGAAGCATATACAAATATCAAGTAAAACGTAAAATAAACTATTGCTCTGTCGTGTAACTGGTAGTGGATCTTAAACTCATAAAAAACGAATTATATACATTACGGATATATCACCTATACATTATAGAAATGACATCAACAACGTAACCCAGTAGCCGGTTATGGCTTCTAAAAATTAATTCTTAATCGATTTTAATTTATAAAGGACGAACTTATACCGCTGTACTGTAAATCATTGTTTTAGAAAGTTCTGTGGTAATATCGGATAAAGTGTATATTTGCATCAAATGGCAAGTTGGGGTTTTCTGTATCGTATATCTTAACAATTAATTGCTACCCATAACAACGTAATCAAATACAAGCATAGTAGAAAAATACACAGTATGCTTGGCGAGCATAATATTATATGTTATTTTATAATGGCTTACGTTATAATCGTAAATACTTACTAACAAGTGTTCTGATTTTGATCCTCAAAAAATATTAAGTAAATGAACCAATTTGTAAAGTGAAACTTCATTCTAAATTGAAATGACATATTTTAAATAGGTTCTTGCTCGACTACGTGAGTTAAATTTAAAAAATGTACGAGTGCTCAATCAAAAAAGTGATGTCAATACATGAATGTAGATTTTCTTAAATATAATATTATACTTTACTTACTGTATTTCGTGTTACTTTCTAAACTTGTATTTCTTTTATTTCTTTCTTTCTTTTAATTTCCATTGTGGGTGCTAGTAAAATTGGTTGTTCAAGTCCAAACCGTATTCTGCATCGGTATTTCTCGATAAATAATTAATACCTACTATAACGGCAATACTATTAATTTGTGATCAATTAATTAATCAATTTTACAAGTAAAAAAAGTAGGGACCTGGTAATAGTTTTGAAGGGGGCTTCTACGTCCCCGACTAAACTTATTTTCTACACAAAAATTTAAAACATAATACATAACAAAAATTATGTGGAGCTAGTTCACTGGCTACTGAAATAACACGATTTGACACACATCTTAGATAAATGTTTATTTTTGTAAGGTTTAAATTACTGTTCGCTCGCGAGTAAATGTCAATTCTCCAACAACAGCTGATAAACTACACTGGCCAATCCTTAGATTTAAACAAGATTTTATGTTAGAAATATGCTTTTAAAAAATATGAATATATCGTTTCACTAAAAAAATCTCTATAAAATTTTCGTATAAATTGCTTTGCTTAAAACGCTTTCACAAACCTTTTAAGTTTCAAAACACTTGCAGTACTCTGCGACTTTTGTGGTCGCTTCATTAGCATCAATTAGTGCTATACTACTGTTAAAAAATATGTCAATTGCAGCAATTGTAGGGAAGATGCTGGCATTCTGAAGAGTAATAACATGCTTAGTACAATTATTTTATCTTGTATACCTTCAATGTCATACTCTACTTAGGCTTTCATACTAATAAACTTGATTCATTTCTTTAGTAAACATTAATTTCAAGTACACATATGTTATTGCTAAAACTGTATTAAATAGAGGTTCATATGAACTGGTGTATTAATTTGTACATACATGAATGTACCTGAAAATAAGATAAATTATAAACACATATTCTTCAAAACATTTCCAATTTAGTAAGGCCGTGAAATCTATCACGTATGGCATAGATTGGCTATTTAACGTATGTGACTTTTTCGTCTAGTGCTGTCAGCATAATGAAAGGTGAACTCTCCAGAACGCCGTTTTGGTAAATAATTTGGAAACGAAACTCAGTACTGGTTTAAAATTACCAGGCAACAAAGAAAAATAATAGTTTATTATCGAAAATAATCTACAAAAAAAGTAAAAGAAACCAAAATAGACACAAAATAATTTCCAACTGAAATCTGTGCTCCGTATATACCCTCCGACAACGGATAGCGTGCGGTGCAAGGTAGAAGCACCGTCAACACTCGTCCTTTGCACACACCAACATGTAAGTCACGGCTAATTATTTTTGTTTTAACTGCTTAACCAATTGTGTTCCGACAAGACATTTTTCTACTTTCACCCCTGAGTATATTCTACACATTACAATGAATATGAGCTTCTGAAACACAACACAATCAAACATAAACCGTAACCAAGATCGCCCAATCAATGAAAATTACAAACTATTTAATCAGTTGGGCGTAGATTTTATTTTCTTGGTCGCGCTGTACCTACATGTCTTTAACTTCTCAATGGAAATTCCTGTTCAAAAAAAACATGCAAATATTTATGATTTTTAATTAACTTGACTTTCAAACTCTATTATTTTCACGATTGACAATTATCGTTAAATGTTATTCAGAGCAAAGACCACACTTTCTTTCCAGGCTAACTAAATTATGAAATTCTGAAAAACATGTAATGACAAAATTTTCTCATCACTGAAGTTCTAGCAAAATATTTAGGAATATTAAACTAAACTTCTAGAAACGTATTATTAACACCTTTAAATTCTATAGAGCCATCCTCAACAGGTGACAAAATCAAGCAAATAAGGTTCACTCATTGAACCAAACAATTCTCTTACCTATAGCACCGCGTAAGCCCTAAACTTTTAAGAGATTGGCGAGATTGGTAGGGCAAGATTCTGCCAATCAATTAAAAAAGAATGTGGGATACCGCAGCTTCCTTGCAACAATTTTCGGTCTATAAAAATCGGTGGCGTTTTATCGCTCCTGAAATATTCAGCTCCTTTTGTAAAATCACCTGAAAACATTGTTAGGGCATCTAAAAACAAGTATAATGCAGCCCTCCAGGTTTATAACTGCAAAGTTTTACAATCAGCATGAATATTTGAGGAGATTCTGTCGTAGGGGAAATCTCATTGCGTTGTCCTATATATAATTTAACCGTTCGTTGTCTGAAACAGAGCAGACGTGCGTGGTTCCTGCAAGGAGGGAAGCTATAGATTCCCTATGACCATTTTGGAATGTCATGTTTTATCGGTGCGGTTTCTTTCAGTTTGACATGAAATGGCTCCAGTTATTGGATGCCGGGCGTCGACCAATACTCGCCGCGAAGCGAACATCATATAAATTCCGGGAGATGGACGGTATGAGGGGTTTTAGCTGAACACACTCGTCAATATTCCACCCGGCGAGGGAAAGATGCTGGAAGTGGACAGTCCATTTCTCTGCGCGGCCCTGGTGCGCTCTGTGGGCCACAAATCATCCTTTGCTGACCCCTTGGTGATACCAGGATGCAAAACGCGAAACCGTACCCCATAACGAATTATCTTTTGGTTATGATTTTCCACGAAGGAGTATAGATTGTCTTCCGTGCCTGATATAAGACTTCTTGGTTTATATTTATTTAAAACTAACTTGGAGATTAGATTTTATTGAATTAACCAATGCTTCAAAAATCCATGTGTAGACTCAGTAGAATCTTTTATATGCATAACTGTAAATGTTAATGTATGATCAAGATTTTTCAATAAGGAATGCGTATCTTTACTTAAACCATGTAGTTTTTAAGGCTGACTACAATTATTTAACAGTTATCAACATATAAATAATTAAGTTACTACAATTATTATTGTCCTAAAACCCACACTATTTCTATTTCTAAAGTGGTTACAATCATCGCGTGAGTTTCATTCGCACCTGATAACAAACCACGTTTAAATTGCTTGACAAACCTTGATGGATTCTGTACAACTTCGTTCACTATCTTTAATAAATAAAACTATGGGCTACCTTAATTACTACAATAGAATTTTTGCTACAAGAAAATATATTCCGTTTAAATACAGAATTATATTTATATCTACAACTGGATAGTTCATTATAAATTATCATTCAAAATTTGTACAGTGGACATGAAATCTTAGTTTGGTGTACAAATCTTTTCGCCTTTTACATTATCTGATATCTGTTAAGAAATAAGCAGTACAAGGTAAGAAGCAGGGGCATAACCAATTAAACCAACGGATTGTCAAATGTGCTTACCTAACCTAACTTCTGAATGATTTTGAATCTTTGCCACTATCTGCAAAAGTTTACGAACAACGTTTTATGGACTTCTTTATTAAGAAGAGTAAGTATTGATATTTTCCTAGATAAGGAACAAAACCTGCCTTATTATGGTAGCTAAACACAGCTGTAACCTAATGTTTTGAGAGGAGGTTTGGCAAGCAATTCCAAAGTCAAAGCAGGTGCAAAAGACTTCTTCTTCTTCTTTAGTGAGCACTACAACCCGGGGTGGGTTTTGGTCTGCTGTACAATTTCCTTCCATCTTTTCCTCTCCATTACCATGTTCCACCAGTTTCTGTGACCTAGTTTCCTCAGATCTTCTGTTACGTCGTCTTCCCATCGCTTTTTTGGTCTTCCTCTGTTTCTCGTTTCGTGTGAACGCCATTCTGTTATCTTTCTTGTTGCTCTTTCTGGATTTAACCTTTGTATGTGGCCCAGCCATTTAATTCTTTGTGATTTGACGAACCTCACTATATAGTGAATACTCTCACCTTGTATGAGTGCATCTAGTTCATGGTTCATTCTATATCGCCATGCTCCGTTTTGTTCTTGTATCGGTCCAAAAATCTTACGTAACACTCTTCTTTCAAATATTGCTAATTGGTTTTCTTCTGCTTTTGTGAGGACCCATGTCTCGCAGGCATATGTGACTATTGGTCGTATCAGGGTATGATATAGATTAAGTTTTGTGTTTCTGCTTATTAATTGCGATGATAATAAGTTCTTATACATGTACATTGTACATGCTCCTTGCTCCAGCTAGACATCTTGTTTTAATTTCTTGGCTCGTATCATTCTTGTTGTGTACCTTCGATCCCAGGTAATCCCAGTGCAAAAGACTTCAAGAAACATTATATGAAGATGATAATCTCTGCGGTCATGCATTCAGACGTTGCGGGTTGTGTTTAAATCAAACAATAACTATAGCAACTTAACTGTACCTTGATAACAATTAAATAATTGTAGTATATGTTATGAACTATATGGCTTAAATGGAGACAACGTTTTGTTTAGTACAGCCAACATTTATCGAAATTTGTATGTTGACCATACTGTGTATATTTTCTATATGGAAAGCGTTTCATTTGCAAAATCAGGACCATTTTTGACAGTCTTTTTGACCCACTGCTGGGCATCTGCCTCTTCTCTGCCATGTGTTTCTCCTAAGCGCAACACGGGGGACCTACAGTTTGACGTCGAATCCGAATAACAGAAATTCCAGAGAAAGTTTTTAGCAATAAGATCCCACGGTTGCAAGCCGGATTGGGAAATTGTATATGGCAGGTTGCAGACAAGATTTTTATAAAACTGCATAGTAATGCTTAGATTTGGAACCCAACCCACAATCGACGATTTACTCAGAAAGCGAGCGCTTTACCAAGTGAGCTACCACCACACTTTCAGGACCATATTATCCACTAATCGAATCCCACTCAAGGCTGCTAAGTTGTTAGGCCATAAATACTTATTAAATTGTTTACATATAACCACTGTTGGGTATTTTTTGGTCCGAAGAAGTCATTACTGACACACTATGGGGGTCATTAACCGAAAAACCGGTTCGAAATACTCCGGGCGACAGAAAATGTTTGTGGTTCCCTGAGTGGTCGGTACTGGCTCCCGGTCTCCATTTGCCATTGGGGATCAAATTTATGACACTCCTCGTGTTACGGTCGCACTAGAGGAATAACAAGCCCATACACAAAAGCACACAATACACTAGACAGGTTAAACACGGTTAGGCACCAGCAAGCTAACTCATGGAGTTGGACCCTCTTGTATTGTCGTCGGCTGACGAGAGTGCATGATCGAGAAATGTAGTTAACGGCGTCCTTCAGAGTAGCCTACGGCTACTTGATACGGGAATCCCTGCATTACTATTCTGCATACAAACATAAGCTGCATTTCGAATCTAGAGAATGAACCAGGCTGTAGTAACTGTTTTCAAAGCATATAGTAGACTACTTACTATTACATTTTCTTCTAAGAAGTGAAATCCCCTTACTTAAACTCCCTCATGCATGCTCGTTGACCAACGACAATACATAGCACAAACTAGTTTAGTCTTACCAATACCAATATATCCGAATGAATCTAACAAATAAAATAATAATTTCGGAATAAGAAACAATTCGTTTAATAATATTTAAAGTTAAATAGTAAACTGCACCACAATAAAAATACGGAAATCAGCTTTATTATTATTATTATGACTATTGTTATTATTATTATATTGTCCACAGAGAACCTACAAAAGAATACAAACATTCTTCGGGCCTACGGGAGTCTTAATTCGACCCTGCAAGAGGTTATGATGGTTCTACTTTAATTGATAGCTTTGTGCAAACTTCAATCGCATCCGTCTCTTGAACAATCTAAGGTAAGCGATTCCCTCTTCTATTTCATTAGAAAGACGGACTTTAAAACTTGAAAGGTCGTACATTTTGCTGCATACCTTAGAACTCTGATCTTGAAAAATATTGTAATCCCCCGGAACACAGGGGCTTATATTTTTAATTTGACAATTGAAGGCTGTACATATAACACAAAACAATGATAGTTGAAAACAGATAATTGCCACATCGTATTGGAGAAGTAAAGTAAACTTAAAATTGTTAATCAATATTTAGAAACCCCCAAACTTGTGTTAGGATCGATTCCCTTAAATTACTAGGCAACGTATAAAAATCTTGCTGCAACCCACCACACACAATTCCCCAACCTGGTTGGCAACCGTGGAATTGAAATACCAGTAACCTTCTCTGGAACTTCTGTCGGATTCGGCGGTAAACTATACTGTAGGTCCCCCTTGTTTTTTACGAAGATCTGTGGAGAAGAACGTGAGAAAGAAGAGACCGGTACCCAACAGTAGGGCGAAAAAGCTATTGACGAATAATAAAAAAATTACTGCTGTCGTACATACAGGGTGTGTGACTAGTAGTTTTCACAACCTGTAGGAATGGACAGCTAAAAATTTGGATACTTCACTTTCCTTTTCATTCAAAATACTGGCAAACTTCAGTAACTTTCGATTATATCGGTAGTAGGTATTATATTCATATTTAAAAAAATTACCGATTTTATTTGGTTGTGGTTTCCCTACAAAGGTTTACTTACACCTAATGCAATCCATTTTCAAATTGAAGTTGTCTTAGAAATGTTTCCCAATCGCAAGGATTCTTTAAAAAGACAATAGTCATAGCATCAAATATGCGTTATCTTTCTATGCCAGCAAATATAAATTTACTAAACTTATCGCATTTTTGAAATATTTTAGGTTATCCTGAAACATCATCCGCCATAAATAATTATAACCATCAGAACCAACCTCAGAAAGAACAGAACGCACAGTTTATCGCATAAGTAAATATTGTGTAGTTAATTAAGTTTTTTCCCATGTAAAGTCTGTCGGTTTTCAGTTTTCAACGAGAGTATGGTTCGTGAAAACACTTCCTGGCCGTGCAACGTCCAGCGTAGAACGTGCTCCGTTTTTAATACTCTGCACGTCCACTAGCTGTTCTGTAATATATGACCAGCATCTCCCTGCTATGCTTCATACATACGGAAGAATGGACCCTACGTAATTAATGCATTGCGAGCAATTTATTTCACGGTGCTACAATTAGACGTAAGGTATGACTGGACTCGGTTACTGAAATTAATAGCAGCAATATAAGTCGGACTGTAGCTTATTTCGGCCGTGAATTTGTAGCAGATTAGTATGGAACGGTAAATAACAAACACGGGCAATTCCACAATTCCGCTGCTTTATAGCACCCATCAGATAGATTAGGAAAATTCGCGGAAATTCCTAATGGCTTCTTCCAAGGGATCATTCCAATAATCTTTCATCAATGTCAATCTGAACTCTTCGATGGAATTTTTAAATACCTAATAATTGGTACTTGCAAAGTAAAAATATAGTTGTGGATTAAAATTAATCAAACATTTTGTGTGACAACACAGGGTGTCCATAAATTAGGAGCAGGCTCGACGGTACGTCGTTTGGCTATGTTAAGCGAAGCCCAGTAAAATATATGAAATTAAGTTTATGAAACATTTTAGATGGGTTATTTGATTCAATTGTATTTGGTGAATGTGTTAAATATACTTAATGCCAATTAAAAATCTCTTCTAAAATCTTCCTGTTACTTTTTCAATTACTTCAAGTTTTAAGGATCTTGAAAAATTTATTTAAAACTAATTATAACAACCACGTACAATATGACTGTTTGCTTGCAATCAAATATGTTTTCATCGCAATTATTACACTAGGCTACTGCATATTTTATATTTGTTTTTTAATATGTATCTGCTTTTAGAAGTATTACCAGAATTTATTATTAAATTTACGATGTTGCAGAAAATACAGACCAATAAGTTTTATAAGGCTTTTGTATAGTCCGCTAAACATTCCCAAGTTAAAAGTAATTTTTGCCAACCCTATACCGTAATTATTAGCTTCAGTAGACAACCCTGCACAGAAAACTGTAAGTAATACAATAAGTTTATTAAGCACGACAGATCATTAGTATTCGTATAAACAAGGACTATCTTAAAAATGTATCCTAAACAATTGGATTTGGTATTCCCCGAAATCGGCGAGACCTTTTTTAGCATGTACTTAAACTTAAGTTAAAACAGTAACAATATCTTATCATTTGCCAGAACAAAAGACCTTAAGCCTTTTTCTTGGATATCATCATTGGGAAAAACGACATAATATATTTCTTACGTTCATTTTTATGACATTACTTGTTCTTACTATAAACTCCAATATTATACCCATATAAATAATAAAAAACTACAAAACGAAGTAGTATTTCGTTCAGACCATAAATAAGTTCCTTAAACAATTGAAGACGAATACTTGAAATTTCTGTTTACCATTCTACAGTATCCATGACTTTTACTGTAAACTTACGTTCATAACATGTACAGCCTGTTCAACCCTACAGTTTCGGGTTGAAAAAGGTGAATGGTGGACCTGCACGAAATTCATCACAGTCTTTTCTATTGGTGGTTCATTACCGAAAGTTGAACGAAACGTTTCTATGTGTTGTTGTTGAGTTAGACCTATACTAAAATCGTAAAAAATTATCCAACGAAAACCTCCACGTGAAATTTCCATTTTTTCACAAAACTGCTTTTTTAAACGCTCACTGTAAACAAACTGCTCGGTCGATTTCTAAGCTGCCAGTGTTTTCACAATAACAAATGTAAAATTTTACGAAAATAGTCACGACATATCTCAATACCGCCACCTAGTGGTCGTTTGTAAAAACTCAAAAAGCTGCCGTCCTAAAGTGAAAACATTGTAAGAACTTGTGATACAGTTAAATTTATCTACTTTTACGACACATGTGGAATTTTTTAGGGAAATTGTTTCACCTCTTCACCAACTACCATTCCTTAAGAACATCGTTTATACACCCCCAATGGCAAGATGATTTGATTTCTTACAAACACAACAATGCCAATTTATTTTATTGTATATTGTACGTATTGCTTTTTACATTGTACGTATTGCTTTTTACATTGGTTGCAGTTTACTATCAACCGTTCAGATAGAAGGCTCTAAGACCAGGAAAGGACAAGGAAACGAATATAATGGTTTGTCGATGTAAAATTTACATTTAATTTTTGGTTGCCTAGTGACTTTAGGATCCCGTTAACATCGTCTAACCTCTTAACTTTCAAAGCTTACACATAACTTTTTAAAGCTTAAACCAATTCTGCATAACCAAATTCTGTTATACTTCGACACTCAACATGTACGACTACAAATTTAAGAACAGTAGCACAATATTTAAAAACGACTAGAATTAATAACGATTTATTTTCAAGTACTATTGAATGCAATATGTAGTTTAGGAATTCCATAAAATAGTAGTCAGGGCTGGATTAATGCTTTCGTTAATAATATCTACTACGAAACAACACAGAGAGTAGTATACTTAAAATGTAGTACATCCTAATACTACAATAACTATTGGACGTAAAGTATGTCCGCGTATATAGAAGATGATACTACATGTACTACCTATGTACTTCATACACAGATAAACTATTTTGCTATGACAGACGATCAAGGAGTAGTAGATTTTATTACTGAACATAGTGCTTGTTTCTCCCTTTTTATCTAGAAGACGTCTAGCAATCTATTTAATTTTTTCCATGAAATCTGTTATGATTAAAACAAAAATGTACTGAAAATTTAACAACATTCATATTTGTTTCCATTTCATATAAAGTTAAAGTTCAATTACTTAAAGTATCTACAAAGATAGGCCACTATGCATCCTTCTTTTTATTATATACTTTTGGTAGTCTTACATTCAATAAAAAGACCATTTATTATACGAATTAGTTTATCAAAATTGCTCAAACGGCAGCTGTGCTAAAACTGTAGCAAGTAGTTCAACTTCCTTGAAATTGATGGATCATGAAATATTTACTACAAACTACTAAGATTACAGTAAATAACTGCTTATGTGTGATGTACACAGTAATACCTGCTGAAATACTGTAATATATGCTATACAGTTGTAGTTTTACTCGACGCAGGAAGTACCTACTGGAATTATTGACGTATACTATATTTTATATACTTATATCCATGCCGCAAACTATTTTAAATTATATTATAAAAGCCATATCGAAAAGTCCAAAACTATTTATCAATACATATCCTATCGCACTGTAGGGTGTTCCATATCAAAAATGCGCTGAACGTTTACTCTTATCTAGCAAAGTGAAAGATCGTACGTAAGCCCTAATAAGTTCGAAAAGTTTCAATCCTACGCACTGCGTTATGTAATTTTTTCAGCCGAAGTTGTCGGTATCGGACGCAGCCTCTAGAGTGTGAGTCTTCTTTTTCTTCTCCATCTCAGCCGCACATCAATCTTATTTATGTGGCTACAAAACGCGAGAATGGCGGCCGACCGAGCCATTCGCTTGGTTCGCGGTCTAACTGCCCCAGCCGCCCTACACCTGCAGATAATATGCTTCTGTAACGACATTGTGTAAGTTTGGGCAGAAATTCGTTTAACTCTGTACAACTTTTCGTTAAGACTTAACTCCGAGCTTTTCCCCATAGAGCTGCTCCAGCTTCATTTACGTTGCTCCAAATACCCTTAAGGAAACGTTATTTCCGAAAAAATAATGCAACCTACAGAAACACGAGGAAACGCCAAGGGTTTCTAATTTTCGCGCTCGTGACAAGGTGTAGATAGTAAATAACGCAGCCCTATGAGGTCCATTCAGGGCTCTACAAATTAATTAGATAAGTGCTGAATATGTATTGCTCTATGAACTTACAACTCATTGTTAACATAGACGGTGGATTCAGGATATAATTTTTAAATAATCTTATTTATGCAACCTAATCAAAACCAAGCGCTAAACCTAAATTCCAAATATTACAACAATCAGCCTTAGCATCTTACAAAAATTTAAATAAAACTGCTTCAAAGCGTTTATTACTCACATATGTTTCCACATAAGTCACTTAGGTGTTTTAGATGTAACCTGGCGGTGACTAGTTTCACGATCGAAACATTTGCAAAGTTTTCATAATTTATATAACAATCAAATAAAGTTTTTTTCTGTCTTCAATTTTATTAATAAGGAGTTCAATAATTTGGCAATGATTACTGACTTATTCTTACACATAAATCACGTATGTGCTTTAGATGTAGCCTGATAATGACTAGTTTGATAATCGAAACATTCGTATAGAGTTTTCATAATTTATACAACAATCAAATAAATTTTTTTTCTATCTTCAATTTTATTAATATGAAGTTCAATGATTACTCACATATTTCTACACATAAATCACGTATATGTTGTAGATGTAGCCTGATGATTACTAGTTTATAATCGAAACAGTTGTAACGTTTTCATAATTTATATAACAATCCAATAAAAGTGTTTTCTAACTTTAATTTTATTAATATGGAGTTCTATAATTTGGCAATGATTACTCACATATTTTTACAAATAAACCTCGTATGTGTCTTAGATGTAACCCAATGATGACTAGTTTGATAATCGAAATGTTGTAAAGTTTTCATAATTCGTAAATCAATCAAATAAAAGTATTTTTTGTCTCCAATTCTATTCATATGAGGTTCGCTAATTCAACAATAAGATTCAGAATTCGATTTTGAAATATATATAGGCTACTTGTTGGAATTCCTAATAATCAATATTAATATGAGAGGGCGAAGGTTCCGGATACTAAATCTAGAGGGCGCTGAAGATGTAGGCAAATAAATTTATTATTTAGATATGCTACTACGATATCCAAACATAAAAAGAAAATAATCCGTAACGATAAACAGGCAGAAAGGGATTTGCTAACTTATAAAAAGCTCGGAACGTTATAAATATTTTAATTTGAAATTTGGTACACTACTTTGTCATATGTACACCTAGGAGATAACATAATTTAAAACCAGGAAACCAAGTATAAAATTCAGAAATGTATATAGTGACCTCTAATTTTTCCGAAACATTTAATAATTTGTAATACAGATTTTGTACATAGCTAAATTCTCTCATTACAAAACCTTCCGTGTTTGTTAAGCATATAACTTAACATTGCAATAATATGGCACTAATTTGAAATGACAGACCAATTTTATAACATTGTTTTCAATATTTTAGGAATTTACAGAGAAAAACGTTCTAAGCAATGATCGACACTAAAAGTTTTAATTAAAAATAAATATTAGCATAAAAATTTTCTAGAAATTGATTAATCTCTTTGGAATATCCAAAAGCTATTTTTGATAGTGCCTATACA
>JABXWE010003088.1:0-19865 GCA_014611495.1 Limonius californicus | reverse complement strand
AGACAGGAAATATTATTCAATCAAACACACAAACTCGACTTGACACTAATACGGTTAAACAATTGCAACTGGATTCGATTGTTTTTTACTTTTTAACATCAAACATTGCCACTTGCACTAATTATCAATAACAGACGACCATTAGCGACCAAATACAAACATATATGCTTTATATTACAATATCCCTATTCATTTTTGAGTAGACCATCAGATACCAACCCGGATATTGCATCTGAGAACCTGCAGAATAGCCTGAGTTTGATGAAGGACTGGATGAAATGAGAAATAGAAAATCTAAGTTAACAATTCCAAGTCTTCTCACATCACGTTTACCATGAGAAGAGAAACATGTCTAGCTGTAACACTTAATGGCACCCTAATTCCACAAACCGAAGAAGTTAAATATCTGGGTATGCATCTAGATCGACGGCTCACATGGCATAAACATATATTCACCAAAACTAATAAAATTTAGTCAAATGTACTGGCTACTTGGCAGAAACTCGCAGATGAAAATTGAAAATAAGCTTCTACTTTACAAGACTATTATTAAATCCATATGAACGTACAGGGTAGAATTGTGGGGTACTGCCAGCAACTCTAATATCGAAATGTTACAAAGATTCCAGAATAAAGTACTTAGATACATCGTCAACGCACCGTGGTATGTGCCCAATTACGTAATTCAAAGTGATCTCAATATTGAATCAGTGCGGGAAGTTATAAAATATTATTGTGTGAAATATCAAGACAGACCCTTTGTGCATCCTAACTGCTTAGCCACTCAGCTTTTAGACAATCAAAATGAAATTAGAGGGCTAAACCGTTTCAAACCTTCGGACCTGTCAAACAGGTTCGATTAATTAATGTATGTATATACTTTGATCATCAAAAGTATGAATATTAACATATTGTAACCAAACAATTAGTTGTTAATTTTATAAGTAAGGGAGCCTTCAGTGGATTGCTCTCGACATGTCGTAGTTAGTTTAGTACATTATTATCACAACATTTACGTATTGTTCGTCTGGAACAGATTGTAAATATGCAATAAAATTACACAAAAAAATATTTTTTTTTGTGTAGTTTATTACTTTATCATGATAAGCTCATTTCATATGGGCATGACGACGAAGATCATAGGAGTGTAGAATGTCGATTCAAATGCATAAAAATAAAAATATTTAAAATATAAACAATAATGTAACGTTCAAGGTCATTTAAATATTTTCCTAATTAATTAAGTAAGCAATCTAAATTTGTTTAACAATTACAGAAAATTACATCAGTCAAGATCATTAGTATGGAGGTTTTTATCTCCAAAGCTGTAACTACAATATTATTACAACATGCAAACATATCCTGATTAACAAGATACCCAATCTATATTTCTCTACAAATATAGAAAAGGAAATCGTTCACGGTCATTAATAGTTTTTGAAAATTTTTTCCAAAATAATTTTATTCCTGCTTGTATTATTAAAAAATAGAAAATATATTGATTACCAAAATAAGTGACCTTTTTGTAGAGATACAGAAACGTGAAAATGTCAAGGTTTTTTGAGGATTTTCTTCATAAACAATTATACTGCTGTGTTCATATTATTAAAAAACACAAAAAACATATTGATTAACAACATAAGCCATAGAAATACCTTAAAGTACATTTTTTTAACGACTTAATCTTGCAGTCATTAGTTTTTCCACCATTTTGACGATTGTGGCATGAAATATTATTTTTTTTTAGTTTATGTCATTAGGCTAGAAAATGGGAAATCCGTCTTGATGTTTTGGCTGCCCTTCTGCCTCGCTTCGTTCACCAACCCCGTTGATAAACTATTCACAGCACACCACTGGTATAGGTGACATTCTTTCCGTTATACTAATACGTTGTTTTTTTAGATCGTATTAGTAACATCTTACAGCTTGGTTTAAGCCAAGAACAAGTGCATTTTTTTTAATTTAAAAATAACCAATTGACAATCGCAACTTGACTTTAGGTTTGTTCGGGATTCTCTAGATGTTGGAACAAACCTAAGATGTCCAATCAAAAATTTGTCTGCGCTAGGTTGCAAAGCACCATTTAAAATGTACGCACGCCAAAAACAGTTTACAATATTCTAATAATAAAATCACTAAAACAGCAAATAGCTTAACTCAGGCTAAATGTTAGTTGTATATAATTAGCCTCGTGTTTCAACTAAATACTCGGTCTTTTAAATTCAATTGACGTTTGCATTTTCGCAAACTAAAAATATTCTGAAATTTTCACCCAAATAAATGTTTTTGATTGGGAACAGAACGCTTTTATTCACCAATGATTAGCCTACATTTTTGGTAAATCCCTTATCTGTATACAGAGAGTTCTTAAAACATTGGACCAATTGCATGGTCTCTCAGGTCACCCAATTTTTATTTATGAAACCACGTGGAAAATACTGTATGAACAAGTGGTTGAAACTGAGGTTGAACTCTGACAGCGCATTCAAGACGCATTTGCACGTGTGCGAAAAACTAGGTCTAAGTATATTTGAAAGAGTACGACCATAGGGAAATAAACAGTTAAGAGGTCTGACCGTAATGCACTACTAGATCGGTAAGAATATTAGCGGACTTGTGGTCTAGGTGGAGCTTCTTACCAAAATTGTTGCTAAAATGTAGGATCAAACTTTTAGTAGCGAATGTTTAAATAGTTACTCAAATATCATTACCAGTCAGCAGGTAGCATGTAATCTCTGTACTACAGCGTTGGTGCTTGTTGGTCTGTGGTCTAGGCCTCATTTAACTATCTTAGCAATGGCAGTCAAATTCGGGTATGCAACTTTTTATTGAAACTGGGTATAATTATAATATATATTATAAAATGTTATAATAAAAGTATCTAGGTAAGATTAAATTAAAATTACCGGATGACGGACCATTTATTCCCTAAATATTGTTAAATATCTTAACGTTATAATGAGTGCTGTTGTCCAGTAACGATGTAGGTAATCATGTTAAATTTTTTTGCAATATGAATCATATGTTTTCGAAAGTATGCTAATTTGGTTATTGTTTTGGGTTAATTTAGTCGTAATTTTGACCAGTCGCAGTTACATTATGGCTTTCTGGAGACCTTTCGAAAGCGACGATAATAATAAAATTATAGAAATGGCAAGCAGTGTTACCGGCGAAGACGTAGATGTTATAAATGGTATCAGTGAAAGTGAAAATATAAATTTAAGTGCAACACGCTATTACAATCCGCTAAATCAGGGAGGAAGTTTACCTTACGGTAATTGTTCTTCTCCAATAGCTTTTAAACTTGTTTTCAAATGGTTTTTGTTTTTTGCACACAAATTAGAGCTGAATCGTTCATAAATTTAATAAAAGTTACTGGTGTGCGACAAAAGGTGGCAACTGACTAGTTGACATCCTCATTCGAATACCAGCAACCATTGAAGCGCTGAAAATTTGATATGCTAGTTTACATTTAATTTTTTGGAAAATATTGGGAAAAAATATGTACATCTGATATTTTTGGCAAAGCTCTAGCAGTAGCAATTTTTTTATTCATAACTGCTTAAAGAGCCTGTTTTGAAATTTAACGACCTATTTTTGTACCTACTACTTTTTTTAATATCTAATATACGCTCTCCAGTTATTATTATAATTAAACGGATTACATGTATGTAAATATTTTTCGTATTCATATGACAAACAAAACAGAACCAGTGATAAATACAATAATTATTTTATATTCTGATAAATTTGTATACATTTTAGGAGAAAAATATAAACAATTTGATTATTTTATTATATTATTCAATACAACAAATATTGTTGGTATTTCTAGAAACTAAGACGATTATTTACAACAGCACTTACTATGGTAGCAGCAATAATAGTAAGTAATAATAAGAATCTATAATATCTATAGCTTTTAAAAGCACAAGATGAACAATTTAATTGATTTCTTAAATTAATATTTATAGTATACGGCAGAGCCAAATGATGCTCGTTGCTGGTCCTTTTGTAAAAACTTTGTCAAACACACAATAGTTAATCGCCAGGGATTACGACTACGTTCCAAAAGGGTAGGTGGCTGGCAATCCCATGACCTTTCTAGCGCCATCGCACTGCTAGTTTGTAGAAACGTAGCGCCGTGCTAGATTCGGAAGCACACTGATACGAGGCGCCCTCTTGTGACACAGTCCAGCCAGCCTAGAATTTCGTGACATTACGTCAGAAGTCTAAGTGTCTATTTGCCTATGGCACGACAATCACTGACCGACAAGCAGAGGCTTGTATTCCCACAGAACAAGAGAATTTTCAACATTTATTATAATCTCTGCGTTGGTAGTATTTCCCTTATAATTTTTTTTAAGTATCTTCGAACGTATGCCCCCTCCCATGCATTGTAGCAGTTTGACCTCGTTTTAAGAACACCCTTTATAATAACCGTAACACAAAAGACATTTTTCAGCAAAAAATATGCGGTAGACACCAAGGAGACATTAATATGGTGCATAAGTTGTTTTGTATGTATTACATTGATTACACGATGTACCTTATGTGTAATTCATGACTCTATCTTAAAAATGGCATAATAATTTTATGTATGAGACAGAAACGCGCAGTTTTTTTATGCCAATGTGTGGATATTATTTTACAAGTCACGTTACAGATACTGTAAAGTAGACACATATGAAGTAGTTACATGTACTATAAGTATAAAAAAAGTTTCAACGCTTATTGTTTTTGTGGTTTCGGGGTTATAGATCAACTTTACACTAAACGGAGGCTATATTACAATAACAAACAGTTGTATTCTTACAGTCACGCTTGAGAGCATTTATAGTTCGCGAATGACTTGGTTACAAATACCAGCTCTTAGCACATGAATGATCGAAATACCTATGTAGTTACATTATTATAGTTGGAACCATTGTCACCGTAGCACCTACTTGATTTTCTTTTTATAACTGTTACACTAATTAAACACAATTGCATACACAAAAGCCAAAATTTCAAAACGCACTCCAAGAGTCAATTTGAAGACTGAAATTATATCATTTATTATACGTTATTTTTTATTTATACGGTTTTTTATTTCTAAGAAAAAACATGCAACGAAAATCACTGAAAACATTCTCCGTTCGTAGTGCTTGCCTAAATGAAATACGATAATTTAAAATTTCCCCAATAATTACAATAACAGATAGTTTTATAAAATATACGAGGAGTATTTTTTAAATAAGATCCGTTGCGAATGAGAGTGAGAATAACGCGCGATCGCCGCAGTGCGCTTGCGCGTCTGCTCCCAGCATGCTTTGCGCGCTTTTAGACACAATTTGCAGCCGTATCGCCTGTCTGTGTGCTGAGCTGTCGAAATTTATAATGTTTAAGAAAATTGAGATACGATCTGTAATTCGATTCTTGAGTGCAAGAAACTTGGCAGCAGCGGAAATTCACCGTCAGATTTGTGATGTTTTCGGTGATGCTATGACTGACAGTAAAGTTCGAAAATGGGTGAGAATGTTCAAGGACGGGCAGGTTAATGTGCATGATGAGCCACGCCCGGGCCGACCTTCCCTGATTTCTGAAGATTTGGTTCGTGATATGGACAACAAAATTCGAGAGGATCAATTGAATTTCCACATGTTTCAAGGTCAGTTTTGCACACCATTGTTTCGGAGAAACTGAATTATCGAAAATTGTGTTCTCCTGTTCTCGGTGGGTTCCAATACTGCTTTCTGACGATCACAAAAGATTGGGCTGTGCAGTATCGTTTTTGACTCGATACAATCAGGAAGATGATTTGTTGAACCACGCCGTTACAGGTGATGAGACTTGGGTGTCTCACATGATTCCTGAGTCCAAGCAACAGGCAATGGAATGGCGACACACATCGTCGCCAACCAGAGTGAAAGCCAAACGGACAATTTCAGCACGAAAGATCATGGCAACTGTCTTTTGGGATAGGAAATGAATTTTGTTAGTGGATTTTATGCCGAGAGGCACAACCATCAATTCTGATGCGTATTGTGTGACCTTGAGAAAACTCCGGCGTGCCATACAAAACCAGCGACGTGGCCTACTGTCTTCCGGTGTGATGTTGCTCCATGACAATGTAAGGCCACATTATTCTGCAAAAACAAAAGGTTTAATCACGTCTTTTGGATCGGAACAACTGGATCTTCCACCTTACAGTCCAGACCTTGCACCCAGGGATTTTCCTTGGTTCGGTAATTAAAGGAGTTCCTTGGTGGTCAATGGTTCGACGACGACGACGAAGAAGTGAAAACTGCAGTCATGGATTGGGCTTCTTCACAGGTGGGAGATTTCTTGATGTCGGAATTGAAAAACTTGTTGAGCGGTATGCCAAATGTTTGAACAAAAATGGAAATTATGTAGAAAAGTAGATAAAAGTATGTAAAATATAGAAAAAAAAATATATTACAATTTACTTTCGGCTTAGACCGCGTCGTCATTTGGGAACTACACCCAGCATTATCAGGTAATGCCCGACAAGTAGCTTGTCTGCCTTTACAAGCATTTGCTCTAGAAGTTTGAGCAATATTTGTTCGTAGGTCCTGCCTGCCTAAACAGGCTATACTAATCAAACCTTGGGGCGGACAAGGATTTGATCTTGATGTATTTTGTTTGCCAGGACAATAATACTTAATCGGCTTATGCCGAAACTAACGTTTCGCAAGACATTGCAGCTTGCATCTTCAGAGTGAATATAACACTGAACTCAAATCCGGGAAGCGGAGGTATTTA
Source organism: Limonius californicus (assembly GCA_014611495.1). Taxonomy (NCBI): domain Eukaryota; kingdom Metazoa; phylum Arthropoda; class Insecta; order Coleoptera; family Elateridae; genus Limonius; species Limonius californicus. The sequence continues at coordinate 13,100 of JABXWE010003088.1, read as the reverse complement.
AACCTCTTTGAGCCAGTCGGGCAGAACGACGGAGTTCTGGTTGGCTGTCACCGTTGGGCAGAGACCGATCCGGTGGAGCGTGCTCGTGTGATCGATGATGCGTAGGAGTCCTTAGAGGATAAACTACTGGAGTCCAAGCTTTACTGAGTATAAAACCATCCTCCCTGTTTATGTTGTTAGGTTGTTTTTCAATTTCCACTGCTTCACGTATGATACGAGGGAAGTAATGAGGCACTCTGCGTTTATGTTTTGCAATCACCTTTGTGCTCCCGCAATCTTAACTCAATGGAACGACCAGTTTGTCCGATGCAGTTTGAGCCACAGGAGCAAGGGATATTGTATGTATTTTTCTTCTTATAAAAACATTGACCTTATTTAATAAATACCCTTCGTATTATTCGAATTATCGATGCAAACGCAAGGGCTAAGTCTACTATGTGAACCCCCAAGCAGTTTAGATTCTATCTTTTTTTACTAGCGACTACCAAATGAAAACAAATTAGTGTTGTCTTTACAATCGTACCAGAAAAAAATTATACACTTGCAAGCTTTACAAATACATATAAGTAATAAAAGCACATGCAATAAATTTCATACTCCTGCTTTATAAACCCTAAATAGAAAAATGTAGACGCATTTAAATTTTCTATAAGTAAGCCTGTATAATAAAATATAAACTTTGTCAGGCGGGAGTTGGTAATTTGTATAAAATTCCCAAATAATATTCATTGTTTCCTGTAAATTTCTTTAAAAGTATTTTCGATTCTTCGTAAGTACGTAAAGTATCTTCCTTCATTAGTTTTATATACAATGGTGTGAAAAAGTTCTGCTTAATCAAAGCATGTAATTATTTCTTGGAGTTTAACGTTTTTTTTACATTTCTGAAAAATAGATTTAAATATCTTATCATTACTATGCCATTAGTTTATCTGCTTACTGTAATCTTACGATGTTTTAGAAAAATTGAAATAGACAAATTTATCGAATCAGTTACTTATTATTCTGAATAATAATCAGGTGATTAGAAATTATTTATTGCCCATTTAACTCATTTCTATGAGAAATACCGTTTGTATTCTAACTATATCCAGATCGTCTCTGTTTTTTTGGAAACATAGGAAATACATGAGTGCAACAAGGAGGTGGGATAAAAGATAGAAAAATGATATATAGGGTTTGGGGAAGGGAAAATAAGTATCCATGGACACCAACAAATAGTATGCCTTGACCGTATTAAATTTAATTTAATGTCATTTTGGTCTATTTGTCATATTACATTTAATTTCCAAATAATTTGTAGTAAAATGAAATTATTAAAATGACTTACACACTAGAAGAAAAAATACAAATAATTAAGTGGGTTTATGCCGGTAACTCAATTATCGACACAATTATTTTATTTGTAAATGCATTTGAAAATCGTCCTATTCCATCTCCATCAACAGTGTCGAAGACTCTGAAACATTTTGAAGAAAGTGGATGTATTGCAAAGTGTGTAGAAAATGTCATCCAACCAATGGCAACCGCATCAATGCTGAAAAGGAAGAACGTAAGTTGTTGGTTTGTGCAAGTGTAGAGCTAGATTCTTCTAAATCTTGCCGACAAATAGCTGAAGAAGTAGGTACCAATAAGGACACCGTTCAAAGAACTTTACAAAGAGAAGGATATCATTCTTATAAAATAGCTACCAGTCAGCAAATCTTTCCAGAAGATAAAGTAAGAAGAATGGAGTTCTGCGAAGATATTATGGAACGGGCAAATAATGACGATCATTTTATTTCAATGATCTGTTTTACAGACGAATCCTCATTTCCATTACTTGGTAGACATAATCCGTCCGCCGTTAGATTTTGGTTCCGTAAAAATCCACATATTCGAATGGATTACAGGACTCAGTATCCTCAGAAGCTGAATGTTTGGGCTGGGATTTTAAATGACGGCGTTATTGGGCCGTTTTTCATTGAAGGGAATTTGAACGGAGATAAATATTTGATTATGTTGCAAAACCAAATAATACCTGCGTTACAACAAGTTCCTGTTGATTTTCAACAAATTTGGTATCAGCAAGATGGCTGTCCGGCGCATAACACTGCTGTGGTGCAAGGATATCTGAATAATATCTTTCCTAATCGTTTGATTAGCACACGGGGAACAATTTTATACCCACAGAGATCGCCCGACTTAGCTTTACTTGATTTCTTTGTATGGGGGTACATAAAAGAAATAGTTTACAACAGCGAGAGGGCCAACAATCTAAATGAATTGCGTCAAAAAATTGTTGATGCTTTTATAACCATTACTCCTGCAATGTTAAATAAAACACGGCGAAGTTTTTACAACCGGATGGAATACTGTTTAGCTGAGCAAGGGGGTTTATTTGAACATTTAATATAGTTTTCATTTTGTTAATAATTTCGTTAATTTTGTATGAAATTCTTTATTTGCTTTGATAATACTATTCTTTATTATTTTGTACTGATTTTAATTATTATTGACATGCATGTCACATACAATTACATTTATTATGTCAAATATGTTAAATTGATTTTCATAATAACCATAGATACTTAAATTCCCCACCTTTCATCTCCTACGGTCTGTCCTTGTTGCACTCATTGCTATGTTTCAAAAAAAATCGAGACAATCTGTATACCAGCTCTGAATTTAGAACATTTACTTGAGATTTACATGTCATCAAAGTTGCACCATGTCCTCGCAGAAGAAACAGATAACATTATCCGGCGAAAAGCGCTATGTAATCATTTTCCATTAAAAGGGAAAGGCTTCTACTTATGAAATCACTAAGAGTGAAGATGAATAATTAAAGATAAATCCTGGAGTGGTCCGCCAAAAATAAACCCCTGCTACAGATGATGCTGCATTATTAAGAAGAACCAATCTGGCTTACAGAAGACTCAGTTGTACAGAACTGACTAAATTATGCTCAGAAGCCACTGTTTTGGTATAAGGGGGGGGGGAGTATAGGGTTGCATGTCAGCCAAAAGATCTGGACGACTGCAAGTCGTCTCGGGGATGATATAAATGCCACAAAATACATTGCAGTACTGCAGAGTAAGATGTTGCCTACCGGGAAAGACTTGTTTGGAGAAGAAAAATTTATTTTACAGGATGACAATGCAGCGTGCCATAGAGCAAAAATTGTTCAATCTTGGATGTCGATCAATAAAGTCCATGCAATGGATTGGCCAGCACAATCCCCAGACCTCAATCCCATGGAAAACTTGTAGCAAAGAGTAAATAACATCATTTCAAAGAAAATACTGACAAAAATGTATTTAATCGAAGCTTTAATCAATGACTGTTTTCATTGCATCTCCAAGGAAGAACTTGGAAAACTTCCGTACCAAATTGATATAAAGTAATCATCAAGAACAAGAGCTGGTCGATAAAATATTAAATTATTCTAATACTAATGGCGGTATCGCAGGTTTTCACTTCAATTAGAATAGTAAAACATCCTTAATTTTGAATAAATGTTTTCTTTGAAGTTGCAAAAATCTGATCTGTTAGCTTTACTATATTTTGTTCGTCTTTTTCTTCACAACGCTGTGTGTTGAGTTTAAATATTAAACATGGCCCAAATCGTTAGCGAATTAAAATTTCAACATCATGTTTACAATAAGATTAAATTTAATGATTTAGTACTAGGATTTAATCTACATCAGTGAATCCATGTGTACAAGTTTAATTTAATGAAAATTATACCATGCTCAGGTTCATAAACGTGAAAATTTCTCACGCTCTTCTTTAAAAGTAAGTTAAATTTATTCCACTTTACATTAATTAAAAAAAAAGATTTTTTTATAAATCTTTTTTAGATAGTGTCCTAACTGGATAGGTCTTGGCGGATTATAATTGTAGGTATTTATTTCATACAAAATTGCATAGCCTTGTTTGTCTGATAAAGTGTAATAGTCTCCTTATGGATTCTGCGCTGTTTTCTAATACGTTTTCTATGTGATCACTCTGTAGTATTTTTCTTCTTTATAGATTACAGTATTCAGATTCACATAAAATATAAGTAACTGCCAGTTCGGTATTGCATGACCCTCAGATTAGTGAAGGCTCTCTTTTGAAAATGTATTCATGTGTAATTTTTGTATGTTCTATCCGTAATCTTCTTAATATTACTTCTTGCTTTCTTAGTAATTTTCTCCTGGGTGTCCATTTTTCAGTTGATTCTTCTATTATTCGAAGTTTGTTATGTTTAATTTCTTTCCATTCTTCATTCCATTTTTTTCGCTGGTTTTTTATGTGTGCTTTTGCAATATTATTACAATCCACCTATAATTTTATCCGTTCCCTTGTTTTCCATCAGGTCAACAGATTCATTTTCTTTCATTCCCATGTGGGATGAGGCCATATTATTTTTATTGATTTATTTTCTTCTTCTAATTGGGTTGTTATGTCTTGAATGTTTCTTACTATTGGGTTCTTGCTGTAGGGCTTCAGGATGGACTGTATTGCACTTTTGGGAAAAAGACGATGAAATGCACTTTTACGACTTCCATAAAAATCGTAACATTGAAAAGGAGAAGACTTATAATTGAAAACAGAAATCAGAGACTGATTTGATGGATTATTTACAATAAATGCTCAAAATGTACTTCTCCTTCCAAACTGGCAAATGCTTTTGCAAAACTTTTAATGATGGTTATGAGGAATCGTTTCTACTAATTAGAGCTTGGTGGGGTAATTGCAAATCGGAGTAAATGTAAACGGTACAACCTTAAAACTTGGTTATTTGATAAATTTCAAAATGGGAATTTTGATTCTATTCACTTTGATGTTGTGTCTTGTATCCAAATCATTTACAAGCTAGCAATTTTTAAATGGATGCGTTACTGGAAGATCAGTTAAGCGTAATAAAAATTCACATTGTTTGCAAGGCGTTACAATGTATCGTGCGAACATAATGGTAGTAGAGTAAGTTATAGTTAATAATTCATATAGATTACAGAGGGTGATATAAACGGTTTGTTTACTTTCATTAAGTAGTGAAAACGTGAAGTTTTACATCTGTTGTTTTAAACTACGTCGTTTCCATTTACGCGTTAAAAATTGCATTGGGGTAAATGTAAAGGTGTAATTGTAAAAGCCAATATTCTGTTCCGAATGTTTTTATACAACCCACAATAATGCCTAATTTAATAAAACTTACAACATCACAAAACCTACTCCATTGTAGGTAGTTTAGAATTACTACATACATTAAGTATCCATTTGGTATACAAAACAGAAAGTACTCATTTTCAGTTTCCCAGTATTAGTTACAATGCCTGACTACTATTTTCTTTAAATCAATGTCGCTACATTGTTAATGAGCCACAGCATTTAAAGAAAAATAAGAACGTCGGAAAATTAAATAAGAAAAGCTATGAAGCCAACTTACACCCACAACAATGTAAGTAAGAATGTTGAACAGCGGTATTATAAATAATAATTACACATACGGTGAAGTAAAACAAAGACATAGCCTACCGTAGAAGGATTTCCTTCTGCGTGATGGACATAATAGGCATAACAGTTACCATATTGTAAAATCTCCTCAAGACACTATTGAATTAATTATATTAATTCTAGCCATTTAATAATTAAAATCAATTTGTTAATTGTTGGACTGGGCATGGAGAGATTCTACTAGGCTTATTTCCTGCTGAATCTACAAACACGTATAGCTCGATCGGCTTTACTACTATTATAGTACTATATGATGGACGTAATAGCCATATAAGTGACCGTATTGTGAACACTGCTTGAGACACTCATATCAATTTAAATAGAGGGTGTATCAGAAATAGGTACAAATATTTAAACCAGTAGTAGATTGGCTCAAGTAGAATTCAATGGTACTATTCATTTTTCAAAAATCACTAAGTTTATTTTTTTCAAATTAAAAAATAAAATAGTATGTTGTTTGAGAACTGCTGATGATACATCGAAAATGCATTTAAGCTACAGAAGCTTATTACCTAATTGTAAAGTAAATCCAATGCGGCAAACACGTAAAAACTTGTCTGGCTTGTGATAACAACAACAGACTGAATAGAAATTACAGTATTGGTTTGTGACAGGCGATAAGAAATTTTTTTGCACTTCTATCGTACTCTCCTTAGCATAACATGTCTTTGAACTCAAATTTTTGTTATTATCCTGCGGTACTCAAACAATTTTGGGCCAAATTTTCAATTATTATTTTCTATATCTTAAGGGTCCCATTGCCAAAGAAATGTTTTTTCTAGTTTGTATATATTGTAATCTACCATCGGATTTAATATTTGTACCTATTTCTGATACACCCTGTATATTTTCTACCTATTTAACAGATAAACTAAGTTGCTGATTGTTAAGCTAGACGTGAAGAACATCTCCTGTTAATTCTGAGAAGTTATAAATCATACAGTTTAAAAAACATAAAGATAAACTTAGACAATTTGAAAAACAAAAGCAAAAAGTAGTGAAGCTGAACCCTGTGAAAAAAAATAGTCCCAGTCCTTATCATTCCTTACTGAAAATTATATTTAAAAAATCTGTATGGTTTGCAAAAATAATGGCATATTATTCCTGGCTTAACGCCTCTAAAAACGAAGAAGTACGTAAATAAGTAGCGACAAACAGCAACAGCAAAAGCTTAGAAAGATGAAACTACTCTAGAAACCGATCGTAGTAACAACTATAAAAAGTCGTAGAAGAAAGGAAGATCGATAAGGTGATTCACTAATTTTCTCTGTTTCGGCATTAGAATGACATTATTCTCGCACTACTTTTAAGACTAGAATGGAGTTCATTCTTAAACGATTTTGAGTAACATTTTGTTGTCAGCGATTGGTATGCCTGCGGTCTGACATTAAGTGTATGTTCCCTGCTGAAAGACTTTAGCAGATTTGAGTATTATCGCGGTCTGCGGAATTTAAATTGATATATTTTGCATTAAACTATAATGTCGATTTCGTGTTAAATAAACTTTGAAACGTTGAATTCCCACAACTGACAAACACAAATAATTGCTGCGAACCTAACTATATTCTACCAAAAGTTTCCTAGAAATTGTCAACTATTTTTATAAAAAAATGTAAATGGAAACCGAAACAGAGAAAATAGTATAAAAAAACTCGTTACAGAAGGCCATTCAAGCACTCCTCTGTTCGGACACTCGCCGCTATGCGGCTCGTGTCCGAATTTCGGATTCGTGCTTGAATATGTTGCCTTCTGTAACTCATGTTTTAATATCCTACTATTCCAGTTTACAAAAAGAAAACATTACATCGCCCATACATTATGTATGTGCTATAGTACAGAAACGGTTCGTATAGTACAGTATAGTAGTAGGTCGTTATTGGGAGATTGCAAACTAATAATTTAATTTGTGCCTACATTTGAGCAGGGGCGTTTTAAAGGTTTAAGGCGCCTTAGGCTAAAAGTTAATTGGCGCCTGTAAAAAGGAGTGTAAGGAGTAAATAAAAACTAACCCTTAATTTAAATAGCGCAAATAAGTTTTAATATGCATTATATTATAACTTTTCTGGCACTAGCAAACTTTTCGATAATGTCGGAAAAACTAATCTTGCTCAAAATTTCCGATTCAATTGAAAACAAACAAAGATTACTGTTTTTATCGTCCTCCAGTGTACTTCTCAAGTAATTCTTAACCCCTGTTTCCGTGGAAAATGACCTTTCGCCCGAACAGTTGGTTGCAGGAATGGAGAGAATAATTCTTTAGCCCACATCAATGTTTGGAAAAGTTGACGTAACTTTTTGGTTCCTTAATAACCGCAATGATCTTTCAACCAACGAACATGAGTTACTATCTGCTTCAGAGTCTTCATCATAATTAAAATCCTTTATAAAACTTTAAAATCTGATGCACTTATTCGGAAAATCCTCGTGCAGGTCACCTTTATACATATTTTGCAATTTTGCTGCCCTTTCTAATAAATCATTGTCCTCAATTTGCAAAATATGCTCAAGAAAACCAAACAAATCTTCCAAAGCTGAGTAGGCCCTTCTACGTTTTACAAGTTCAGCAATAATGTTGTCAATAATCACAAAAAAGGTATTAATCTGAAGGTTACTTTTCCCAGTAAACTTTGCATCATTACTTGACCTTTCGTCCGATGTCAACTTTCTCGATTTGACACGTTTTGTGTCATAAGTATACACTTCATTTTCAGTAATAATTTTCCCCTCTTGTTCATATAGAAGAAAAATTATTACGAACATGGTTAATGTTATTCCACTAATGAGTCATACAATCGAATGGCCAACATTACATTCATGGTAGAATTTTTAAGCGATTTATTAGTTTTGTCAATTTCTGCCAGAATATCTTCCCAGAAACTACGCATGATGCCTGTTTCTAATCGTTCATTTTTATCTTGATACCTTTTGCTCCTGTCTTTGTCGTAGGTTTTTGCAACGGATCGTCAATAATGGTATCAAGGAAAATTTTAAATTCCGTATAGCCATTGTACAAAACCTTAACTGTATCCGCTCTTGCAGATACAAAAATTGTACAATTCTTCTACAAACATGAAGAAATTGACTGCCAAATTGCAACATCACCGGTAAGGTATTACAAGAATTACCTACGCGTGGGTTCTATTTTATCACCATGATTTACAATTCAGTCCTTAGATTGGGCTATGTACCATCCCAATGGAAGGTGGCACAAATTATACTGATACCCAAACCTGGAAAGCCAGCACAAGAAACAAGTTCATATCGCCCAATTAGCCTTTTACCGATAGTATCGAAAATCTTCGAAAAACTCCTTCTGCAAAGATTACTACCTATACTCGAAGCTAAAGAAATGATTCCCAAACACCAGTTTGGATTCAGACAAAAACACTCGACGATTGAACAAGTCCATCGAGTAGCTAAGAAAATCAGACACGATCTGGAAACAAGTAGATACTGCTCAGCCGCATTCTTGGATGTTTCCCAGGCCTTTGACAAGGTTTGGCATGAAGGACTGCTGTATAAAATCAAAACTCAGTTGCCACATAACTACTATCAAATCTTACAATCTTACTTAACAGACAGGTACTTCATGGTAAAATATCAAGATGTACAAACAACCCTAGTCCCGATTATGTCCGGAGTACCACAAGGCAGCGTCCTTGGGCCAGTGCTGTACATATTGTATACAGCAGATCTGCCAAGAACTAGATTAACCTCAATTGCCACTTTTGCTGATGATACAGCAATCCTAGCATCACATAAGGATCCCAGAATAGCCTCCAAAAATCTGCAGAATCATCTAAATAAAATCCAAGAGTGGCTCAGGAACTGGCGCATAAAAGCGAACGAATCAAAGTCAGTACATGTCACCTTCACACTAAAAAAGAACAATTGCCCAACAGTCCAACTAAATAAGTGCGTTCTTCCACAAAAAGATGTAGTGAAATACCTGGGAATGCACCTGGACCGACGCCTTACGTGGCAGACTCATATATTAACTAAACGCAAACAACTTGGTCTCCAATTTTCTAAAATGTACTGGCTAATGGGTCGTAAATCTCAGATGTCACTGGAAAACAAAGTATTATTATACAAAGCAATACTGAAGCCGGTGTGGACCTATGGGGTACAACTCTGGGGCTCTGCAAGTGAATCCAATATCGCAATACTCCAAAGATTCCAATCAAAAGTGTTACGCTCCATTGTTGATGCACCATGGTTCGTTCCAAACACAGTGATACATCGCGACCTCCACATTGAAACAGTGAAGAGTGAAATTAAAAACTTTAGTGCTAATTACAAAGATCGTCTTCAAGAACACCCTAACGTGCTTGCTAGAGCGTTGCTTAATGTGCCCAGTGTTAAAAGACTAAAAAGATTCGATCCACTGGACCTCCCAAATAGGGAATAAAATGTGTACTTCAATTCCATGGATTCCATGTATTATGTATTAACATATCTGTGTTAAGTGCCTAAAGGAGCAAGCCAGTGGGCCAACTCCGACTATGTTATTTATCATTGTTAATAACTTTACTGATTGTTTGCTGCAGAACAGATTGTAAAGGTCATGGACGTTAATAAAAAAAAAAAAAAAAAAATTTGCAACATTTTGCTGCAGATTTTTCCACTAAATTAAGCGCATGGTACAAAAATAATTAATTTATTATGTTTCTGCAATAGTGCTTGCTGACCTGTATATTCGCCCGCCATATTGCTTGCATTATCATACGTCTGTCCACGACAATTTAGTATTTCTAAAGACATATTCTTAAGTGTTGTTAAGACTGCAGTCTCCATTTTTGCAGATTTATGACCCACTTTGCTTATAAATCCAAGAAATCGTTCTACTGCTTTCCCATCTTCAAGAATATATCTTATTATAAAAGTAAATTGATCGACATGAGACGTCCGGAGTTGAATCTAAACTTATTGAAAAGTATTTGGTTGCATTAACTTCTCTCACTATATATTCCCTAACTTCATTTCTCATAATTTCAATAAATTCATCACATATTGATGCACTAAGTTAGAAAACACTACCTTTTCCTTTATTGCCTTTGCAATCTAAATGCTTTTTCAAAATTCGATCAAACTGTGACAAAAGGTGAAGTGTCGCTAAATAATTCCCACAATGTTTATCTCCTAAAATTTGATTTTTTCCTCTAAAGGCAAGTCCCTGCATGGATAAATACTTTATAGTGGCTACGATACGTTTAAGGCTGTTGATCCAGTAATCTTTCTCTACCAAATACTGTTTAAGCAGTTCAGTGTCAATTGTTCCCACAACTTTTGATCTAGTTATAAATATTTTTGTATTTTCCTAATGCTCCGATGAATTCTCATGCGAAGAAATTCTGTCCACATTTTTCCAGTCGTTGAAACCATCAATAAAAGAATTCTTACTTTTTTTACAGAATAATTTACATTGGAAGCAGAAAATAGAAGAAGCAGATTCTAAAAATAAGAGCCAACGTCGACGTACTTTTTCGCCATTGATTAAATTTGAAAAAATATGTCTTTCGAAGCATACCGATTCTGTTTGTCATAGGTTCTCTTAGTTTTTTAAAATCTATGGCATCTAAATTCTGAAGAAACGGATTTTTTGATATATAATCAATAAACTTTTTGTCTTTGTCGGGCCACGAAGCTGGATCTTCCTTCATACTATTGTAATGTACAACTAGACAAGCGCGAAGGACTATAAAAACCGGAGAACCGGTAATTTGTGCTTCCATCTATCGTTTCTGTTAACAGCTAAATTGTTGAAACAACGAAAAATAAAGTTTTGTATATAGATTTTAATATTTTCCGTGGTTGGGAGCATCTAAAATTACTGGCGCCGCGCTGGGCGCCTCTAAAATTACGGCGCCTGAGGCTTTAGCCTTTTTAGCCTATTGGGTAAAACGCCCCTGCATTTGAGAAAGATTGAAAGATGAAACGGCATAGTCCTTTAAAATGTGACCCTTATTTGTTGTCTCTCTTGCGTTATGCTGTGAATTAGTAAAATGAGTATAAACTATCTATACTAGTATTTAAATTGGTGTCCTCTTGCGCTGAACACGTGAATAGTGTTGTTTTAAGAAGTGCTTATGAGTCTAAATTTCGTCAGAAGAAGTTCTGCTTATAGAAAATGCAACAGAATACAAGATCATGAAACTCAGAAAAGGCACAATAAACTACGCAGGCACCATACAAATATAGGTTGTCTTTGTTTTATTGTAAACATTAACTTAATGCAAATGTAGATTTTGTTGCTGTTACTTACATAGAAGATCCAAACTGAAGGTTATGAGGTTATTTATGTACCAACCCGTAATGATATGTCAAGAGCGATCAAAAAGTTTTCAATTAGGATTGGTTGTGAGTAATAATTGTATTCTTTAAAATTATACTCGATGCGTTCATACATTCCGATTACCCCACGACTCTTATGTCTACAGTATCTATGAATTTCAAGTTATTCGCTTCCATACATAATATCTGTATGTATATTTACCCCATAAATTCTACAGTAATACAAGTATTGCGAATTAGATGCGATAAATGTAAATAATAGTTTCTATCACTTTTAGGTAATAATATGATACTGTAGACTATATATGTATATTAAATATGTGCGTAGATTTCGGTTTTAACAAAGGGAAAAACAGTAAAATGCAATAGATTAAGAGTAGCATCTAAAGTTGGTTTAATCCTGCAAATTATCCCACCTAAACTTATTATTTTGATGAATGATATTAATTTAAAAGAGAATTTAAAAGCAAATCAAAATAGAAATATATCAACAACAATCCCCGAATTTCACAGGCAACAGAGGCGTTATAATTGACACTTAATAGTGACAACCGAAAAAACTTCAATTCGCTTCTTCTGCTTCTTCTTCTTTGTATAGGCCAATGGTCTGTTAATTACCTACAATGCAGTAGATTCTGTGAGCCCTCTTTGCACGTATGCCGGGCAGGAGACTAGCCTAACCCGTCGAACAGATTAGCAATATGTTAAAAAGAGGGGGGAGGGGGCCGGTGCGCTTACATATATCCACGAGTGTAATATTTCTTTGCATATTCATATGCTCCATTACGTACTGAGCGATTCAGTGAAAACCCCAGCTTCCTATCTTTTTTCGTTTATTAATTAAAGGAGTTTGAAGTTTCAAACTTCCAAGCTTCGTAGAGGGCGCCACAGGAAAACTACGGAGTTCTTCAAAAAACATATCGATAGCCCCTTGCGAGGTCTATCGACATATGAAATTTAAAAAAATTCCTTGGAGCAGTTTTTGAGAAATAATTTTTTGAAAATTTCCAAAATTTTGAAAATTCGTAATTTAGGCCTTATAATTTTTCAAAAAACTTTTTATATCACCTCATTTTACCCTTCATATACTATTCAGAAAATAAAAATCATTTGAATCGATTCATCCGTTTTCGAGTAATTGGGCGTTAAACTCAAAATTTTCAAAAAATCATCATAGCGCCCTTCAGTTTAAAGCTAGCGAGTTCGGCAAAAAACTAACAGATTTGTCTTATGACCCTCTATCGTTATCCGCGATAAAAGTTTCAAAATTGTAATCACGAAAAAAGTGATACCAAAAAAACATGCGTAACTTCCGCTTCCGGTTT
>JABXWE010003087.1:0-22483 GCA_014611495.1 Limonius californicus | reverse complement strand
ATTGATATAGAACCAAAACTTGCAGTTTGCAAACATTTTAATAAACTGTTATAAACTCAGACCATTTCCTTTTAAAGGGAAATACTGTTATTTATCAGGCTTAATAGGTGCATTATGTATATACAAAATTATGTTTCTTAATTATCAAGGTATTGTTTCAGTGTTTATAAAAAATAAACATCAAATATTTGCCGACTGCTGATTATAATTTACCCTTAAGTATTTTAAATTTTGAAAACAGTAATAAGGTTCTTAATTTTTAAGTTAGAGTTTAGTAAAAAATCTCTGGATTTGTCTTAGCGCTTCAGTATTAAAATGAGTATTCCACTTCCAACTTTTGTTACAAAGCTTGTTGAATTTGATAATTTTTAATAAATGTCTAGATTATAAAATAGGACCAGTTTTTTCCACGATATCTACGACCACATACTCACACACACGCGTAAGTAAATATTTTGTGTATCTACCTAATTTTTGATGTATACACGAATAATATTTCCTTAAAATATCAAAATCTATTTAAAAACAAATACTTTCCCTATACTTACAGTATCTGAAAATAAAAGTAAAGGTTTCAATTATAAATCGAGAGATGTGCTAATGCTTATTTTACAAACGAAGGTGCCTAACAAAAAACAAAAACGCTTGTACTTCTTGTTATGTTCATTTGATTTTGCCACTTCATCTGAATTAAAGTCATATTTTAATTGCCGCCCTGTAGCCGATTACTATATTGTTATTTCTCGAATACAGTTTTAGTAAACCTTTTGTTGTTACCATGCAAAATTGCCGATTAATTTTTTGTCTGCGCGCTTGCCCCCGCATGCTTTCTGCGAATTTACGTGTTAAATTGTTCCAGAATGAATGCGCCATATTTCGCAATGTGGTGTAATATTTTTGGCCTATGCATAGTCGCGTTGAGTTTCCTCTTCAGTCGGCTTTCCACCTTTGCTCGACCCAGTCACCCGATACCACCGCGGGGACCGTTAATAAATTAAGAAAAAGAGTGGACGCTAGGCTTCGGCAGTAAACTGACGTGTTTTCTTTTGGACACCGGGTTGTGTCACAGCTCTTCTGCTAATTGAGTTATCGTTTCGTTTTTGCGTTAGGCAAAGAATCTTTGACTTGTGCCGAATTAAAAATATTAGCAGAATGTCAGATTTTTGCAAAAAAAATTCAGTGAAATTGTTTTCTCGACTTGTGTCGGATACAAGCGATCAAACCCGTGGCAATTCCGCGGAGATATTGACATCTGAAATTCCCGCCTCTTCTCTCTCGACGTCGAAAAAACCCTGTCAGAAGGGATCTAATCTTCAATGGCGTACCAGCGAATTTTTTCCGCTTCCCGAAAATCTTAGGAACACCCCAGTTGTGCTTCTCTCTGCTCCCTACCGAACAACACTAAGGTAGGAGGAATTCTAATTGTGTGGTGAAAACTTTTCCGAAATTAATTTTCAAGTTTCAAGTGCTGAGCCTTTTTTTAAATGCTACGTAGAGCGACCTTCAGTCGCCAGTTGTTCTTTCTTCTTTTGGTTAAGTAAAGTGTATTCATAAATTGTATTAAATTGTAAACTCCCACGCCACTGGCTGCGTAGAAGTGTTCTAAGAAATTAACTATCGCAAGCCACTGACGGCGAGCCTTTTTCAGTTCGAACGTTCCAAGAAAATCTTGAATTAATTGACCATAAATATTACCATTTTCAATGTAATCGTTATATTTTTGTGGATCATCTCAGTAATCTAAAAGAAGTTGATTTATATTTGTCTTGAAATTTACCACATCTTTTGGGTGGATGAACTTTGCAAGCTTTACATATAGGAGGAGGCACAATAAAAGTGAGTCCCGATTCCCGTAAGCTGCAGCGAGCAATCGACAATCAAACAGTTGGTGACGAGCAAACGACGACAAGCAAGTAGTGGAGAGTAAATGACTTAAAACCCGGATATGAAAGCATCGTATCAACACATTATTGGTGGCTGTTTATAAAATTATAAAAAGTCCCATTGTAACTATAAACAGTAATGCTGCGGAGTTTTAATAAAGTTTACAGTTGAAAAACGTTAAAATTTTTATTATAAACGTTCTTATCAGACTGGATATGAAGCAATAGTAATAACTTGTTACCGCGAGAACTCACAAAGTTGTTACATAAAACGGCAGCAACCAGCAATCCTGAGCAACAGAAAAATAATCATCAGAAGCCAGGACCATGTAGACAAGTGGATAAAGCTGTAAAGTAACGTTTTTCAGAAACACATGCAGATGGAGATTATGGAGCAATTGCAGATGACAAACTATTAACAGATGAAGAGTATAGGATTAAAGAGAAGGAACTTTTAATGGCCTTAACAAAAAATAAGGAGCAACGACAGCATACTCAAGTATACCCGTAGGACAAAGCAGTAATTTTCCATAGAAGTAAGAAAGATCTTTCGGGTTGACAGCTTTTAATTGTGTTAAAATATTATTAAAATATTGTTTGATTACAAGTGTTAGGAGCGTTTTTGTTGAACGTTTTTATTCAACTCGCAAATAAGTTTATCTCAAAGAAGCCAAGCTTCACATATTTCTTGTATACTTATCGTAAGGTTAGAGTGTTGGAATTGAGCCATGCTTGGACCATTGACAGACGAGGGTCGCAAATAAGCGACACCACATATGGAAACACGAAAAAGAAAAGGACTCACCAATCTGTTGATGTTATTAAGTACTGTAGTATAACTCACCGGAGGGGGGGGCACCCCTCTTCACTCCGTTGAACGGACAGGTTACTGGTAACACTTGGATGGAATAATTAACCCTTTGATTGGACCGCTCAGGTGATGGTTAACTTCCACATCATTGACCATTAGATAATTACTTCTGTTTTAATACCATTTAAACACCTGAAAACCAGTCGCACCGGCGCACTCTCGAAAGAGTCAATACGGAAGGAATTCCATCCACCTATGTCTCTTTGACACACGATGAAGTGCCTAAAACGTAGATGTCATAGGATTTGCAATTCTAGCTCCCTAAGGTGCCAATAGGGAAGGAATACCATCCACCTATGTCTCTGTGACAACCGTGCGAACAGCCTAACACGAAACATGTAACACAGGATTCTGGGGCCCTAAGGCCCCGGTTTGCAATTCCTTAAAACCCCGTGGCTAGCCACACTTGTACAAGCTTTGAATATCACCTGGCCAAACTCTGAGATCTCTCAATTACAACCATACTCATATAACGAGCAATACTGATCAGCAATCACACTTTATCTAATTGTAGCTACATACCAGAATATTCAATCACTAGTGCACTATAATAATTAGCTAGGTACATGCATAACACATGCAACCCCAACAAGAGGTCAAAACCATCTCTGATCTCATACACGGGCTTTCTTTCGTCCGCCTCCTTACTTAAAAACGTCTGCTCCGTATTTTCACTCTCTCGGGGTCAAGAATGCGACCCTAAAATCTCAATTAGTTATGCACACATGGCAAATGTTGATTTTACTCCAAAATATATACAGTTTATACCAAACTAAATGTATACACCTAACACAAGTTTTTTTTTAATGGAAAATACCCGATGGGGACGAGATACCATGAAATTGTTGCTATCAAAGAATTTGAATAACTATATAGCTTTAATGTCAGAGAATGTGGCGTATTTAATGGCAGCGCCTACTATAGCGGCTTCCCCTGGCGATTTAATTGGAGATGATGACATCAATGAGGATAAGTGAACACACAAGGCCTTCCGCGATTCTTCAGGAAGCTATACATAAAACAATATAATTAATATTCCACAGAAATATAATGGCAAAATGAAATGAAGGTGTAACCATAATTATTTCTACTAAACACAAGAAAACAGGTCAAAATTAGAAATAGGATCTATTGATTCTTTTGTGTGGACGTCACATGGACTAGAAGTGGAAACAATAATTAAGAATGGTGAATTTTGGAACAAGCAAATGAGGGATATACTATGCATTTTTTTTTATAAATGCTTACTCCTAGAAATGGTGGACGCTCAATTTCCAAATAATTTGCCTATTAAATATCTGAGGCAGATGTAGGATTTTATTAATGCTGAAGAGTATTAAGGACTTATTTCCCGTTGACGTTAGTACAATCATTTTGTAAAGAATATAATTAAGTGATAAACATTTGTTAGAGCTCTTATAACAAATGTTAATATTCAGTGAATTTTAGTAGAGGTAAAAGTAGAATTATATTAATGTCAAACAAGTATATTATTTACTTATTTACAAATAAAATTAGTATGTAAACAAGAGAAAATGTTGTAAATATTTTGAACTAGAAGATAAAAATTTAATTTTCCTATTTACTCAAAGAAAAATAGTAGTTTATGAACGGAATATAGATACGTACTTAACGCTAATACCAACCATTTCACCTACAAAAAACAAATATGCGATCAATGTCGACTTTACTGTTAATCCCTAGAGGCGATATTTTAGACATTTTTAAGTAGTTTAGCTTCTAAATTTAAAATATATTAGGTAATGAACGGAATGTTGTTACCTGACGCTATAAATAATAGTATTCTACTAAACAGGTTGTAGAAAGCGTCATCAACTCTTTTTTATTAGTAGTCGCAAACACATTGCCAAGAAAATTACTGGGGTCATAAAAACAAAATTTAATTATTGGAGAATAGAGCGGAGATATTCAATTTAGGCTATAATATGTGCGCGTATTGTATATGGATATAGTTCCGAAATAGTGATTTCTACTTAAACGAAACTTTTCATTATAATGCCTGTTACGGGTCGATTCTCACTACGAGAATTATGGGACAGAGAAAATCGCACGTTGGCGTGCTAAGAAATTTTCGGTGCGGCCAAACGCGCTTTTCTTGGACCCGCAAACAAAAAAAGATGATAAAGGCCAGCGGCTTGCTCAGAGGAGTAGGGGGAGTTCTCTAAAAATCGCTTATAGAGAAAATGCTTAAAGTTGTATACGGGATGCGTCGAAATAAGTGGGCGCCACCTTCCAAAATCCAGCTGGTTTTGTAGGTCCTCGCGGAAGGTCGAGGAACCAGCAGCTCACGTGAATGGAACCTACCTTTAATTGTGCCTTCACCTGTATACTTAAAGCTTGCAAAATCCTTACACAACAAGTACAAAAGACACAATAAGACACAGTAAACGTTAAAACACATATAATGATATGAATATTGGTTAAAATATGACAAGTTTAACACCAAAAATCCGAATTACAGAATCTTAATTCTTGAGCACTCAGAGAATAAAACTTGCCGTCCTTGACACACAATATTTAAGTTAAAATGACTCTGTGTGGTCAAAGGCGTAAAGTTTACAGGAAAATACAATGTGTAACACAAAATTTCTCTCGTACTTCACTTCGAACAAATACAGTCCGCAACAGAAGATCGCTTCCTGTTTCTAGATACTAAGAGTTCCAATAATGAATTTTGCAAGTTGCAAGTAAAATTTCGCTTCACAAAAACACCAAACTGGAAGTTTTTACCTTGAATTTTGTAGAAAGGCACAATCTTGTCGTTCCAGATACGGGGTCGAAAATAAATTTGTTGAGAATGAAGACGTCTTTCGGAGCGGCACTGGGGCGAGGTATTAAATCCCCGAAAAAGGCCAAATTGCTTTCAACGATGTCAGGCGATGGGCAGACAGAAGGGAAGTTCTCGACAACGGCAGAAAGAACCCAAATTACAGGCACAACACTTGTACGATGTATTTATTTAGTTCCCTTTTAACCTCACACAAATCCGAACTAAGTTCGACAGGAACAATTATAAACTTTAATTGTCCAAAACCCAAGGCGTAACTTTTACTATCGCTTATATCTATCCGACGGTTCAGTCGATTAACGTTTGCCCTGTAGCAAACAAAAACGGTAACATAGGATAGCAAACGCCGCGAGGAAAAGAAAAAAAAACGATCTGCCGGTTCACCCGTTACTCTCGAAAGTCTGACTTTCACTCAAAAAAACATTTACGGGCCTCGATGGATGTTGATTTCGAGGACCGGAGTCCACAAGGCTCGGAAGTGAACTGCCTCAAAATGCAATGGGAATCAGCACCCCCCTCAAAAGATTGCACAACATGACGAAATCTTACGAAATGTTCTGGAATATTCCAGAAGGAATCTCATGGCACGTGGATTCTCGCAACAGTTAAGAGGTCAAGCGCGAGAGAAAAACAAAAGCTTGCAGATTTCACACAAAGAACTACTGACACATTCCGAACTTCGACAGACAAAACAAAATACCGAAAATAGTAACCCAAAATAAGAATTCAATTTAAAATAGCGATATTCATTCTAACGAAGCGGCAAAGAAATTACGGAATTACTAAAGTGTATCGGCAAATTTTAAAAATCACATAACAAAGGGGATACCTACATGGCGAGTTCATAAAATTGTTAATGTGTAAAATTCCTTATTAAGGAAAAAAAAGAAGGAATGGATAAGTTATATTGAGAGTGACTTTGTCTTTGTGACTTTTCTTTTTGTTAATAAAGATTTTAAAAAAGGGGAAAATGCTGTGATATTATATTGGGGTATGAAGGTACAGCAGTATTTCATTTCTTTCCATAAATTTTATATCGATGATAGTGAACCAAGGTTGATTTGTGTTGCGACTTGGAGCTTTCTGTAATCTGTTTCCTTTTCGGGCCAGATCAATTCAGAATAATAATTTACCGCTATTGTTTTCTGTGGAGTTCTCAGTTATTGACGTAGTAATTAAAATCGAATACTTAAAAGATATTTGGAAACTATGCCAAAAATGTAGCTAAACTTCAAGAAATAATTATTTTCTTGGGTGATGCAGTACTTTTTCACACCACTGTAGTTGCAACTTTCAAACGTCGATCCTCCAGCACCATAGTCTCAACTTGCTGGCACATTCTTCATTAGCAGCATTTGAAGGTTTGCCCGATCTTGAGTCATCTTTAACGGATTCCCGTCCCCAACGAAACTGTTTACACCAACATTTAACCTTCTAATATGACGGAGCTAATTCCCCGTTGACCGCCGTCATTTTCTCATAGATAGTTTTGGCCTGTTCTTTTCTTTTGTCATAAATTTAACACTTCTGTGTTCCAGTTTTACAGCATCAATTTTTAATACAACTGAACACAATATTTTTGAAAAGGCTGTGCAGATCTGAACTAAATTGCATATACAACTATCAAAAACTTGCGGAAATATAACATTAATACTAAAAAACTATTTAAGTAAATACTCAAACTCAAATGAGTTCCCCTCCACATCAATATGAGAGTTATTCGGGAATCAATAGGAAACGTAACTTAAATAAATTGTTTTGCAATTCAAGTTTAACAGCAGCTATTCAAATTGGAAAAACGCATTTTTGCTTATTGTTATGCAAACTTAATTAACTGATATAAAAGAATAGCAAAATATTCATATACTAACCAATTTTATTTTCTACTAGGAAATATGTTGGGAAATATAGAGTTGTGATGAGAAAGCTGTGGTGATGTGGTAAGAAGCTTTTAGAGACTGTATCAGCAGAAATTTGGCGAAATTCCTTAAATGATGGGACAGACAAGTAGGATTTGATCGAAAAAAATGGGAATAAATCCGAATTAAATTTATTTAATGATTCAGCTTTATCAGCTCTATAAGCTTAATAATCCGTTTGAGTAAAATATAAACCCTCTTTATTTCAATGTTGATAGATGACGTCATTCAAGTATGCCCGAAAAGGTTGTTTCGATGTCGCTGCTTTAGTGAAGATTTGTTTATGAGCCTAAAATGGTTTAACTTTTTATATGCTCTTCTTTGTACTTATGTACATATGAATCCGTGTAACCTTGTAACTTTGCAGCTTATTAAAATATAGATTTATTAAACAGGAAAATCAGTTTCGATTATATAACAACTTCGTATTTGTTTACGACTTCTAGATGGAAAGTATTATCAAGGTTTTATTTAGAAAAAACCCCAATAAAATATGCCGGGCACTTGTGAAGATTTAAAAAATGTCGTTTGCATATTGTTTTGATTGCCTTCTCGTAGGAATTCTTATTTTACGGTGCATTTGATCGTTTCTGATAAACCATTCCGCGTTTAAAACAATTCCCAAAACCGTATTTTGAAAAGTTTTCTCAATTAGTTTCGCAGGCATAATCCCATACGTTAACATCGGTCGTATAATAGATAGGTAGATAAACTGACCGCACTCAATTTATTAATCAATTATTGGATAAAGCTGAGCAAAGCTGGTTCGGTTATCCAAATAGATTCCGAGACATGTTATGGCGCGATTTTTTAACCGTTGGTTTTAGGTCGTAATGAGAAAATTTTAGTTCCAGTTTCCATTTAGCGAACCATTCGTCTACAGTATCTACAACTATCTTGAAGTTTAAAGATTACTGCATCTATGCATCTATTTTGACTAATAATAACAGTGTCATCAGCAAACCATCGTCATCTTCCAATTCAGAAATGTCACGCACATATACATGGTAATTCAAAAGGTGTGGTCCAAACTTAAAGGTGTGATGTGGGATGCTGCAAAACATGTTAATAAAACCCATGTCTTATTTCCCACCATTATCTCGTTACAGAGGATATCTTTGTTTTATCACTGTTTTGTTAAAAAATGTCATAACAGGAAATAAGGCAAACAAATGCTAATTTGTTATAACAGAAGGTGTTTCAAGCTTGAATTATTGTTGTTTTCTAAGTGTGATAATAATGAAGCCTTTTTCTGCATGTAAATATGCAGAAATGCATTTTGTATATGGCTATTAATACTCGTGCAGCTGTGGTAGAATATCGGAGAAGGTATCCTCACCGGCGACAGCCTGACCACCGAACATTATAATAATAAATTTATTTAATATGGTGACAGTTCGTCCTGTGGTGGCCCCAGCAGATTTTTTTATTGTTTTTATTTTTACAGATAGACTTATGTCGGATTCAATATAATGACATATATAATGTCGAATATTTGAAATATGGTGTTATTCAGGCACCCTTCAACAAGACATTACCAAAGTGCTTGATTTGCCAGAGAGTTTTCTCAAATGAAGTCTAGAAACTTTCACGATTAGAAGAACATTTGACCAAAATACAATCTCACAGAAAAGATAAAAAATTATCTTACTTTCAAATGCTTAAAGAACAACATTCGAGATGTCGAACTTTAGCTGGTATGTTCTCAGCGCCATAGAAACAAGACGATGATGGTTTACGTGCCTCTTACAAAATTTTCTTGCTTATTAGTAAATCGGGAAAACCTCACACTATTGAAGAAGAATTGATACTGCACAAGCCACTGTCTGATATCATTAAGAAAATCCCATTAAGCAATAATATAGTACAGAGACGAATCGATAAAATGTCCAAGGCGATGGTTTGAATTTGATCAAAGCAAAGGCAACTAGTTCTGCGTTCATCTCAAAACTTGCCTTGTACAAACAAAATTTGGGTCGAAGACAATTCTATCTGGTTCAGAATCTTTGCTCTTTGAAAACAACTGATGACGACATTCTGGTATTTTGCCAGCATTTGGAAACAATTAAAGAAGATTTTACAAATAGATTTCAGGATGTCCTTAACATGGTCATTCCAGATTGAGTACTAGAACCTTTCTCAAACCTACAAACAGCAGAATTATCACTGCATGAGGAGTTGATAGAATTGTTAACAAATGAAGTGTTAAAATGGAAATTAAAAAATTTATATCAAGGATTTTGGCTTCAAAGGCAAATTCCAATATTATATCCGGCTGTATGGGCTGCATCAAACAAGTTTCTCGTTGCTTTGCCATCATCGTATTTAGCCGAAAGAGGATTTAGCGTAGTCAGCAATTTACTAACAAAGAAAAGAAACAGATTGTCAATACTGGATTTAAGATTGCTGATGACAAATATGGCACCAAATATCGAAAAATCAATGTGATTACACCTACCTCAGAGCTCTCACTAATAATATTATTTTAATTTTTTTAATAATATATAACAGTTAATCAAACTTTGAGTAATACACCAATATTGTTAATATCTTCTAATAAATTAATGTTCAAAATCTGTCCTTGTTTTTCAATATATAATATAGTATACTTCACCTGAGACGGGTGTTAACGACTCAATGTGTAAAAAAGTTGGCTTTGCACAAAAACGTTGGAAAACCATGGGTTACATTATTGATTTCAAGAACGGGAGTCGGTATGTTTTTTGATCTTAAAAGAGGGCGGTGAGTAATTATTTTTTTTCGAAATGGGCAGTAGCCTTGATTGTTGGGAATCTATGGTATAGACCATAGTTGGTCGCGACATAGGGTTAGGTTAGGATATTTATGCATTTCACAAAGTAAATCAAACTTGAAAATCTGACATTTTCAATAAATCAATGCAAATGCATAAATAACTGTAAACATAACAAGTTGCAAAATACAAATATTAATGCGATGTATGTGCCTGTTTTTCAGCACCTAGCTCTTCAAATCTGGGCTCTGTATTCGATACACACACAATAATATTATTTTCAAGTTCGAGGAGATTTCTTACTTCTGTTTTGATGGCAGTCATAGACGAGAAACTTAATTCGCACACATATGATGTAGCAAATGGCACCAAACTCTTTCTAGCCTTTGTTCGCAAGTTTGACGTATTCTTGCATTCTTTTCGCCCAAAATGGATCTACTTTCTGGAAAAAGAAGTCTAATTTTAACATTCCATCACATGACATTTCAATAAGTTTTTTATTCATGTTTGTCGAAATTTCAGCTTGTTCAATGTAATTGTCTAAAAACGGATTCGGTATCCATTTGTGAATGTCATAACAGTTCTGAATTTCTTTGGGGACACAATCAATGAGCCGTTGTTTTAGATTGTGCAAACTAACTTGCATATCGGCAAACACATGCTCGCAACTTATTATACTATCGTTCTTAACTAAGTCTTCTATGAGTTCTTGAACGCACCAGCATGTATCAAACTTCCTTTTTCAATTAAAGTTGACCAGAAATCAAGTTTCTTTATAAATACGTTAATTTTGTCCATGGCTGATATTATGTAAATACCGTGGCCTCGTAGACAGTTATTCAGAGTGTTAAGGTGTTCGAAAATATCAACAAGGAAAGCTAGCTTAAGAAGTCAAAGGGAATTTGAAGATATGTTCTCATATTCCGATTTCTCATCTTGCAGGTACATCAAAAGTTCCGCTTCTAACTGGAAAACTCTTTTCAACACGGTACTCCTCGAAAGCCATCTTATTTCCGTGTAATAAAGAAGATTTGCGTATAAAGAAGCCATGTCGTCTCAAATTTTTCGAAAAATACGAGTTTGCAATGTTTTTCCCTTGATAGAATTTATGACTTTAATGACATTTTTCGAAACACAATCCATTTCAGAAAGTAAAGATTTTGATGCAAGAGCTTCTCGATGTAAGAAACAGTATATATGACAATACAATAAGACCAGACGGTGTCTTGTCATAGCCTTGGCGCCATCTGTGCATATAGCAACCATTTTACCCAGTTTCTTACTTATTAGTTAGTGACCATGTCTAATAAACATTTCCCGGTGGTATTGATCTCTAAGTTATTGCTTTCAGCATGTCAGCCGCTTCTAATCAACCATTATTTACACCATTTCAACAGCTGCTGCTAAAATTAGATTTTTAGCAAATGTATGTGGATTACTGGTTTTTGAAATTCGAAATACAACTCGATAACTTGATAGCATTGCTTTTTCGTTAGTAGTGGTTGCTGATGTGTAAAAGTGGCTTGCATCTTATGGAGGAGGGAGTTTAGATTTCTTTCAAAGAATTCCACGGGCTTTTTTTCGAATGTAGGGTATTTACATTTCAAATAGCTTTCATGGGTTCATACTTTCCGGAATGTTCTAATAACAGTTTTAAAAATGTATCCTTCTTTTACGAAACTCGTATAGCTCCTACTTAACGTTCAATATTTGTTACCGATTTATTGCACTCAACACACAGTTAGCAGTACAGCGCACAATTTTGAAAAGATGGCTAATCTCATCGCAGTCCGCTGCCTATATAAAGCAAAATGTATTTTCCAGATTATTCCGTGCCATTTAGCACCCTCCCGAATATAGTAGAAATTTCCGCAAATTCGGAGAAGAAATAAATAAACTGCCCTACTGGGTAATAGATGGAAATTTTTGCCTAAAAGGGGTCGCCCTTTAGAAATGTTTGTGAAGCACTCCTATAGTATATCCTTATTATTAACATTACGACTCTTCCAACAAGCGAAAATAGTCTAAGTTAGAGTATAGCATGAACAAAAAGTATTACATTCAAATTCAAAATAAGAAACTTTTTCTCAGACTTTTTCTAAAAAGCGTCTACGGTCTAAGTTAGAGTAGCATGAGATAATACGAGGCTTGTTCAACTGAAACCCATCTTTGATCAACTTAGCCTTGAAAACAAATCCAATAATTCAAATGACGTTTTTTAATGTTAGTAGTGTTTATAAGCAACACATTAATAAGTTCCTGGCGTTTGAATTTGATTCTGACTTTTAAAACATCGATTTTAAAATGGCGTTTGTTGTTGAAAATCCGTCCAAGTTTGATCAGCGTGCGGTCCTACAATTCTTATGCGCTGAGGGTGTGCAACCATTGCAGATTCATACGCGAATGCAAGCAGTGTATAGAAATGCATGTTGCGTACCCAACTGTGAAGGAATGTTGCCGACAATTTAGGAATGGAAAAGAGGGGACTATGGATAACCCGCGACCAGGTGCACGATGTACTGCATTAACAGAAAACAATATGGCATGTGTGGAAGGGCTGTGTAGGATCTGTCCATAGTATTGTTCGTAATCTGGGTTACAGCAAAGTTTGTTCGCAATGGATTCCTCTTCTCTTGTATAATGAACAAAAATGCTTGCGAATGGACTTATCTCTGCAACACCTCACAGACAGGCAAATGGTGATGACTTTCTTCTGTCAATAGTTGCTGGTGACGAAACTTGGTGCCATTACTGCAAGCCATCCAGTAAGTTATCGTCAATGCAGTGGAAACATTCAAGTTCACCACCACCGAAGAAGTTTAAAGCACAACCTTTTGTAGGCAAGGTGATGTAAATTTTCGACTATGAAGGACCCTTGTTGATAGAGTTTAAGGAACTTGGAGTAAATGTCAATGCAAATCTGTACAATGAAACGCCCAGGAAAACTTATGTGTTGGGTCACTTTGCTGCACGACAATGCTAGGCCTCATGCTGCAAATGTGATAAATGTAAGTCTTGAAAGAAAGAAATGGAGGGTTTTATAGCATCCACCCTATAGCCCGCATCTATTGCCTTGCGATTTTCATATTTTTGGACCGCTAAAAAAGGCGTTAGAAGGTCGGCATTTTGAGTTTGACGCAAAAGTACAGATAACTGTGAAAGACTTCTTCAATCAGCAGCCACAAGAATTCCATGATCAGGGTATACATCGGTTAGCAAAACAATCGGATAGGTGTCTTAACTGTGACGGTAATTATTAAATTGTTGAATAAATGTTTTTATAAAGCAAAGATGGGTTTCAGTTGAACACACCTCGTATATCATATTTGGTGATTCTTAATTAAAAGCTGTAGAATTGCATAGCGGGCAAACAAACAAACATTCAAACAAATTTCAGTACCTTCCACTTCCGGTAGTTACTTCCTGTTACGTTTAGTATCACTGAATAGGAAATTTCAGGAGGAACAATAAAGACATGATATTATTATTTTACTAACTGTGAACGGAAAATTAGTATTGCAATAAATAACAAGGAAAATATCTTATTCGGACGCCATTTTTCTACACTAATCTGCAGCTTTTTCAGCCGTTGTGTATTTGATGTAAATATTCTTGAATTTTGCATGGTAATAATGATGTATCATGCATTATGTAAATGTACTCCTTTCTCATTACTCATGCTGAAAGCTTTAATTCGTTATAGTAACAACACTTTTCTATGTAATTGTTCGGGGGTTAACAACAGGAAACGAGTACTATAATCAACAAAAAGAATAGTTTTGTGTATAATTTTAGTTTCACATTATTCAAATGTGTCGTTTATGTAATCTAAATTAATTAACATAAATAAAAAAAAACAACAAATTATTCGAATTCATTATACTCTAATTAATCAACTAAATTTAAATTAGGTTGAATTATAAGAAACATAATAAAATGTAAAGTCAAGGATCTTGTTTAGTAATTAAATCGGATCAGAATCAGTAAAAAACGAATTGTCGTTTCGGAAACACGTTTATGATACGGATTCTGCAGTTTTAGTTCTGTAGCTGTGCTTCATTCACAGACTCTCAAGAAAACGACTATCAAACCCACATAAACAAAATTACCTAAAAGTTAACCTCTCAATTCGACAATTCGAGGTTGCCATTTTTCAACCAAAAGTTGACCTGTAGGTTAACCATGTCAAATGCCCTTATGTGCAAATCATATTGATATCTGCATAAAGTTGAACTAAGAAACGTATCTAAAAACTAACTGCTCATCTTTTGAAAAAAATAACCTATAAGTATCTTTGTAAGACCGTCTCTACTATCCAAAGAATGGTATTACATTTTGAATTAACGTCGAAATTTTAATTGCTTACAGAATGAGTAAATAAAATGCAAGTAAAATTTTCATAATTTTATGTTTTTTAAATACCTGCCCAAGAGTGCATTATTTTCTTACATAATATTTTTATCGACAAAAATGTTAAATAAACAAATCGGAATAAATTAATTCAATTATGCATTTATCAAAATTATTTTATTTTGAAAGGGATCCTTAAGGTACCTGGTCACCAAAAATTAAAAGAAACTTTTTATATCGACATACCATTATCTTCGTTTCCCTGTCCCCCACGAGGCTTATGGCCGTCTACCTGAACGCTGGAAAACGAACTATAGCCAACGTGAAATACAAAACCTGTAATATACGATAAAGTAAATTAGTAATAGTCTTGGATTCTTCTGATTGTGAGAGAATAAGATAGATTTTGAGATTGGGATTGTGTGCAATATGTTCTTCTTCTTCGACTTGTTCTTAAAGAATAGCATTCTATAATAGAGTGAAATAATTTCACTTTATTATAGAATACTGTTCTGAACGAACTATTTCACTAAATTAATTTACATATGTCGTAAATTCACATTCATTTTATCGCAAATATCGACTAGGTTTGGCAATTTTTATTACAAAAATTTTTTTTAAATTGTTTCGCTTTATTTCATTTTTAAACATGTTCATCATTTATTGTCGCTGATGTATAAGCAAATGGCGTTTGACATTTAAAACAACTTTATTTCTCACCATAATCCCCTACAAGGTTAACACACTTAAATAATAATGATGCAGAGCTTGAAGGTCTTTAGAAAAAATTCTTTGTGCTGTACTGCAAACTACTCATTCATAGCAGCCATCACCTCTTCATCGTCCCAACAATGATTTACCCAAAGAGAATGTCACTGGGGGCTAGGGTTGTTCTAAAATCTCAAATCCAGCAATGTGGATAGGAGCTATAGAAACACAGCTATTGTGAGTGGGAGCGTTGTCTCGATGGGATATATCGTCGCATTTAAATTTTCCGCGCATATTTTGCTTCATAGCCTCACCAACTTTTGGCCCGCTTCTGATCAAGTGACAGCATTTTCGGAATCAGACCAAATTCCTCGTGTAAAATCTATTCAACCTCTCCAACGGAAAAGCCACATGTCTCAGCAATATATTTGTCCTTACTTCTCTGATCACTCAGTAGTGCAAAATTAATTCCCCAAATGGTTTTTTTAATTTGGCGAACAGGTGAAAACTACCGGTGGCCAGATTTGGCAAATATGGGGGTTTTCTAAAATTTCAAAACCAGCATTGTGGATAGCAGCCATAGAAACACAGCTTCTATGAGTGGGAGCGTTGTCTTGGTGAAATACAAGGTCGCGCTTCGATTTTCTACACCTTCTTGCTTTATAGCCTCACACCCCATAGTAAATGATCAACAAAAAGCCCCCTCAGAATCCCAAAACACTGTTGCTATTATTTTTACTGCCAATAAAGTCACATTCCATACTATGCCGTTTTGATTCTGGATCAAAGTAATAAATCCAGGTTTGATCTACAGTTACAAATCTTTCCAAAAATCTATTCGAATCCGTGTCCATTAATGTTCTGCTCACAGCAGTGAGAAATCTAGCACGATTCTGATCAGGTGACAAAATTTTCGAAATCCGTCGTGCTCAGACTTCTCAACGCTTTCAACGCAAATACCACGTCTCAGCAATATATTTAACTGTAATTCTCGGATCCGTCAGTACCGTATCATTTAAAAAACTCAATATTTTCTTGAATACGAACAGTTTTTGGTGGTACAACACCTGGTGTATGTTGGCACGACTTCCTTCCTAATTTGAAATCCCGGCAGCAATTCTTAATTACTTGATATGGCGGAGTAGAATCGCCCAACATTCCGGACGTGTCATTACAAATTTCCTGCGGTGGTAAACCCTTCTTAAAAAGGTATTTTAGCACAGCCCTTGTCTAGAATTTTTCAATTTCAACAAAATCCCCAGAACCACAGTAATATTAAATGTATAACTTTTATAAACAGGAAGATAGGCATCTGCAACTTGGCATATTAATATCAATAACTAACGTTTTTAGGAGGAATATTATTCATTTGTCAGTCAAAGCCTTCTATGTTAAGGACAATAATTGATGAACCAGCCTCGTATAGTGGGTTGTATGACAATGACAACGACGTAGATGTCCAATTTTTCTAGCCATTATTGCTATTCCTCTAGTGGCCCAGTTCGTAGTTTGATAATTTTATATCAATTTCTATATACCCAAATGTCTATGCTCTTAATATTAACAATGTAATGATAACGTAATTATAGTACTTTTGTTTTTTACACTATTGGTATTTATTGACCTGCAGACTAAAAATGGCAATAAATTCGACATCCAGAAAAATCGCTTTCGTTCAATAAAAAATCATCTTACAAATTACTTCCAAAATGATTTACTTTCTTTTTTCCACAATAACTTGTCCATATGTCTGAAAAATAAATTTATAACAACTGTCATACTTATCAGTATGTTTTGTTTTCATTAGCTACACAGAAAGCAAACCTTCCGGTCTCAAGTGATCTCGGTAGATTATCTCAAGTGATCCCGGTGGAGTATCTTAAATGTACCAAATACTTTTTCCGCAAAAGTTATTCTAAAGCATTTTCATAACAGCTTGGAGGAATACACAAACACTTAAAGCGGTATTTTGAACATCGGTGAAATATTATTAAAAAAAAAGTTAAAGACACTTGAGATCCAGTTTCTGTCGTCCGAGATTTAACCCGGAGATTCTCCCTACGCCAGTAGAAATTAACAGTGTACTCGTGTGTTTGTAGAAACAAATCAAATCCTTTTTATAGATTTGTCTAGACTTAACAATTTCTTGATTTTACTCTAGTAGAACTCAATATTTAACCACTACATTTTTCATGTTTGTTGTTTTGTGCTCCAGTTATGAAATTACTTGTAATTCTTCGTATATTCTCTCTTCGTTTCGCTGATATTCTACTTTTTTTGGTATCCCAGGTCTCCATGCTATTAATCTTCTGGACCACCTATTATCAGTCGTTTGGGCTATGTCGCCTGCCCTCCTCCATTTAGCTTGTGTGATGTGTTACGAGCCAATCGAGCATTTCCGACGATCCGTAACCAGATAGATGGTAAACGGCCTACAGCTTAGCTCAGAGGAGGGGAAGTTCGTGAAAATCGCTTATGGGAGAAAATCTTTAGTTGTGTACGGGCCGAGTCAAAATAAGTGGGCGCCACCTTCCAAATCCAGCCGATTGTAGGTCCTCGTGGAAGGCCGAGAAGCCAACAGCTCACGGGAATGGAACTTACCTTTATTGTGCCTCCTCCTATATATTTAAAGCTGGCAAAATTCTTAGACAAACAAGTACAAAAGACACAATAAGAGGCTGTACACTTTTAACACACATATAATTAAACGGTTAAAGATGACAATACAAGAAAATGACAAGTGATAACGCTATAAGTTTGGATTACATAATTTTAATTTTTGAACGTTCAGAAAAAAACTCGCCGCCACTGGTGCAACGGGATTTACGTTTTTCATACAGCTACGTACACCAGCAACGCTGAAGTTCACAAGAATAACACAGAATATAATCTGGTAGTTTTATAATTAACAACTAACACCACATAGTCAACGCGAGCAAAAACAGAAAGGTTTCTTTATCACAACACAACAACTGGGTTTTTACCTTGAATTCCGGTGGATGGTTTAAAACGAGGTAGACACAATGTAACGGCAATTTCCAGATGCAGGAAAATGCGTTGATTTCAACAGGCTGTTAACGTTGAACGAAAGACGGGACTATTCGAATGATGGTATAAAAAAATAGCCGCATAGGGACGGGAGCTGGGCTTCGAAATTATTCCGCCCAACGGCGATCGGTCATTCGGCGATTCACCAAGAATTGCCTTTACCGGGGTTGAATCCAGTGTTTTCTTTAAACCCGGGAGTAGCCGATGGTCTGCTTATACCCCTTGGTAAAACAGCGAGACGAAACACACATAACGGATACCTCTCGAAAAAAAAAACCAAAAGCCGCCCCTGCAGCACTTAACGTAATTACGGTCCCCGATTGATGGAATTTTCGGAGAACCGGGGTCATCAGATCAAAAATTGACTGCTGTAAAAACGCCACTTCCCCCACAAAAAATGCACCATATTTCGAAATGTTATGTAAAAGTTCTAGAATAAGGGGACACGTGAGTTTTCGGAAGCTTCGGCTTCCGAGGTCAAGCCCGAGAAAAACAAGAGTCGGTAATTTCGACACAAAAGAAACTGTTAACATATGTCAAACTTAGAAAGACACTACAAAATAGCGAAACGGTAACCCAAAATAAGACTGTAATTAAAATATCGTTATTAATTCTTACGAAGCGGCAAACAAATTAAGCAATTAATTCATATAAAGCGGCAAATTTGAAAGAACATAACAGATGGATTGGATAATGTTGGTCACTTTCGTTCTTTGTCTTATTATTATTTTTTGTATCCTATCTCTTCTTTTTGTTCCTAACATACCCCTTTCCATAGCTCAGTATGTCACTCTTAGTGTATTTGCAGATTTTTTTTGTTAAAGTAAGTGTTTCGGTTCCATACGTAGTCACCGGCATAATAAGTACATTGCTCATAGAACTGTTTCTTCTTTTTTCATATAAGCCATATATATTGCATTTGCTAAACATGTATCGTACAATTTCTATACAGGGTGATTCACGGAAGAATACGAGCAGATCTATTCAAAAATAAGCAACCAAACTACATTGCCATGTCGAAACAGGTATCACTGATTCATAATACCGCTGATAAACATTGTAACATCATAGTACCTTATCATGTCCTATTATGGATTGCCTATTTTTCGAATGGTATGCTCATGCTCTCTTATGACTCATCCGACACAGTGTAACAACTGAAATTGTATTAATTTGTGGAATTGCTCAATTTACGCCTGCTCAAATTGACATGCAGATCAGAAACAAAGGAAGCGGCCTAAAGTTTACATATCAATCATTTTATTTTTAAAATATTTTTTCCTTTTTTTTTTGCAAATGCCTCTTTAATTTATTTCGTCTCATCTTGTCACTAGCCGAAATATTTAAACATATTACACGCTGTGGTCGTTCTTCACTATTAACGACTGTAATTATGAAACCAAAATTCAACTACCCATCACAATAGTTCCTAGTGTTTGCTTCGGAAGTGTCGGCAGCTTCTTCAGCTTCAAATGCAGATGTACCTGTATGTGTAAAATTACGTTTAGACCAAACTATATATTTTGTCATACTTGAAAAGTATTTGTACAAACTTTAAATCACTCAAAACACGAACGAAACATTACGCGTGTACTCGCTGCTACGCTTACTATTAAAGTTACATAACTGAACATGTATCATTGCTTTATAGGTTCTGTCCCCACTGTCACAATTTCTGGACCATTCTGCAGCGCTCGGAAAAGTTCGAGATTCCGTGTTGCTAGAAAGGGGGGTGTGTATCATAACATATTTAATAAGGGAGCCGGGAAACCTAAAAGTTTGGAACATACTGACCTAGCTGTTAACTTCCGGTTCGTGATATTTAATTTCCTGAGGTCTTCCTTCAACAGTATAATCTTTCTATCCCCATCTTTATCTATGCTCTCTACATATCTGAGTCATTGAATTATGTTGGATATTTACTTGTGCGATATATAGCTTCATATAGTTGTATCGTTTCGGCATTTAATATCAGTTGCCATTGCCCTTCTACTGAAGTACCCCTAAACATTCTTCTCAAAATCTTCGATCTTCTTGGGACACATTTATTTAGAACTAACAGCTCCCTCTCGTACGTTACTATCAATCGGATAACAGTTCTATATAGACGTAACTTAACTCACCATGACACCATGAACTACTTTTAGATGAAAAGATTTGGTTATTAATGTTGTAGACCAGTGTTCTATTCACTCTGAAGATGCAAGCTGCAATGTCTTGCGAAACGTTAGTTTGCATGGGTTCACAAACAGCTAACAGGCATAAGTCGATTCAGTATTATTGTTCTGGCAAATAAAATACATCAAGACCAAATCCTTGTCCGTCCCAAGGTTTGAATAATCTAAGCACATGGCCCTGTTCAGGCAGCCAGGACCTACGAACAAATATTGCTCAAACTTCTAGACCAAATGCCTGTAAAGGCAGACAAACTATAGGTCGGGCCTTGCCTGATAATGCTGGGTGTATTCCCAAATGATGACGCGGTCTAAGCCAAAAGTAAATCGTAATATTGACATGTGTGATTAATTTGATCATATTTTACAAAAAGGGTATCTACTATTCTAGTTAATTCTACACATATGTATGCCAAAGTACTCATTTAACTAAAGAGACACAGCACATCCATTAATATTAAGTTAATTACATGCTTTTGCAATCAACTTCATTTTGAACATACGTAACACAATAGTTGTAATGTCCGCTTTATTAATTGTATTAAACCATTAGCGTGTAATACACATCGATTGACACATTTATTATACATTAATTTCATTTCTCTTAAAGGTACATTAGTAATTAGTTAAAGCAGGAAATAATCGTCCAATTTCTAATGTATTTCTACAGTTGTACAGTTGTAACCGGATAGGTGGAAAAAGATCTACAGCTTAGCTTAGGGTAAGTCAAAATTAGTGGGCGCCACGTTCCAAATCCGGCTAATTGTAGGTCCTCGTGGAGGCCGAGAAGCCAACAGCTTACGGGAATGGAACTCACCTTTATTGTGCCTCCTCCTATATATATATATATATATATATATGAAGCTTGCAAAATTCATGCACAAACAAATACAGAGTACACAATAATAAAAGAGGCAGTAAATTTTAAAACATATGTAATGAAATTATTGAAATGGTGATACATAAAAAAGACAGTCAATGGCATTTTTATGGTTTTACAAATGATAATTGAACGTCCAAGACAACAAAACTCGCCGCCGTTGACGCACAATATTTAGGATATTTCAATAAATCTATGTGACCAATGGCGTAGAGTTTACAGGAATAATACAGTATTAATATCTTTTTACAAGTAACAGTAAATAAATGGCGACTGAAGATCGCTTTTATGTTGCATAAAACAAGTTCAATAACGTGGAATTTTGCAAGTTTGCGCGAGAAAAAAAAGGTTTCTTTTTACACTGCACAAAAAAACTTGTTCTTTACCTTGAATTCCGGTGGAGGCAAGCAAAATTTCGGGGGTTGATTTCCAGCTGCAGGTATAGTCTGGGGGGGCTTTTATCCGGTCCGGTAAAAATGTAGAAGACTTCGGGACACCGTGGGACGAAACATTGGTAGGTACGCCCCTGGGAATTAAGATGACTTCCAAAGGGATCGAGAGCGACGGCAATTTCAGGCGATACAACACAGCCCACAACTAGAACCATCACCTTTTCACGGGTTTACCCCAGTGGGGCAACAAAGCACAACGTTTTCGGGATCAATTCGCTTGTGTACGAATTAGATCGAAAGAGCAACTTCACTTAATTGCCCTATATCAAGGCTAAACTGCTAACATATATTTGGATCCGACTTAGCCGAAATTATAATAATTGCCTACGGCAATATTCGGTACGTTAAAACTCAAGTTTAGCAGAAGCCGCGAATTACCCGTTGGTCGAAGAACCTCCGTTCAGACCCAGAGCTTGTTGTCTACTTTACTTTCGTAACGGCCCTTCCCCGTAGATGGAATTTTGAAAGGTCCGGAGCCATTCAAGATCGAAAACTGACTGCCTGAAAAACCCAACACGAAGCTGCATTTCCCCCCAAAAGAAATTGCACCACATTACGAAATGTCATGTAAAAGTTTTAGAATAATGGACACGGGAATTCTCCGAAGCGTTTAAGGTCAAACGCGAGAAAAACAACA
>JABXWE010003086.1:0-65722 GCA_014611495.1 Limonius californicus | reverse complement strand
AATGTGAAAATGAACAAGTATTTAGTTGTAACTGATTTGTAATTTATTAAGGTAAGTAAATTACAGGTTTTTCGTCAAGATTTCTTTCACAGCAAGTGTTCGAAATGTCCACCCCCTTGCTCTATACACAATCTTGCTCGTTTTTGTAAACTTCGAGACACATTTTCGAGCATGTGCTGTGAGTTATTTATTTCGTTGCATTTATGAATTATTCTTGCTGTAAGCTCATCTAAATTTTGTATTGGTGTCTGATAAATTGAATTTTTCACATAGGGCCAGACAAAAAAATCCAACGTTGTTAAATCACAGGACCTGGGTGGATAAGCAACTGGAGTGTTCCGACTGATTACTCTATTGCCGAAGAATTCCTGAATAAAATTCAAGTTCTCCAGAGTACAATGAACAGGCGAGCCATCCTGCTGGAAGTACCCTTCCCGCAGCTCTTGGTCATCTAACTGATTAATAAAAGGTTCCAAAATCTCTTCGCGATACCTTAATGCATTGATTGTCCCTTGAAAGAAAATTGGTCCTACAAATCGTCGTCGGCTAAGACCAATCCACACGCCAAGCTTTTGCGGATGAAGTGGTGTTTCTCTAAACGCATATGGATTCTCCGCAGACCAAATTCTCATATTTTGGGAGTTCACATATCCAGATAAATGAAACCATGCTTCGTCCGAAAAAAACACGTTGTTCAAGTCGTTGTCTTCAGGAAATGCGTTTAAAAACCATTGACAATATCGTTCTCTTAGAGGCATGTCTGCTGGTAGAATCTGATGAACTGAAGTTACTTTATATGGGAATAACTTTAAATCTGCTTTAAGAATATTCCTCGTGGTTGTGTAAGACAAATCAATGCGCTGTGAAAGAGTCGAAGTGAAGTTGAGGGAGCTTCAGCCATTATTTGTCTAACATTTTCCAGGACGTCTGGTGTGCGTTCTGTAGGTCTACCGCTACCATTTCTGCGTGTAAGGCCACCTGTTTCATCGAATAATTCCACAGTGTGCCTTAGAGCATCGTAAAATCGAATGTATTCAACAATTCCAAAATGGTCTGTAAAATCGTTGAAGCATTCCTGGATCGAATACCGCCACTCACCATTTATGATGATTCCAGTTCGGTAATAAGCTTTAACCATAAATATCTTATGCTGCACTGTGAAATTCATTTTTGAATAAATAATTGAAGCTTCTTTATTTAATTATTGGCAGCTATGCTGTTACAATTTTCATATTGTCAGATTCTAAAGCTTAATATAGACGGGACAACCCTAGGCTACTGCAATTGACTTTTTAAAAAATCACTTTGTACAAAAAACGTATATAATAATCTGCACTTTTGAAACTGCTGTATTACGGAGGACCCTAGTACCAATTTTACCGAATTGATAATCAAGTAGGATCTTGTAAAGTTGATTGTTATTTTCAAAAATAGTTTTTTAACTAATCTAAGGATTCAGATTAAAGCTAGTCCTACATGTCCCAAAAACGAACGACACGATCAGCTATGAGGTCACGTTCTTTTATATTTATGTTATAATGCAATCGCAAGGTTTTCTCGGCAGTGACCTCTTTTATTTGTTCTTAGAATGCTGCTTTGAATTTACGACACTACGATATAATATTATTTAATTAAATTCTTCTAGCTTGTGTACAGAAGACGGAAGAAACAACCAAAAACTTGAAGCTGCGAGTATGGACTCGCGGCTATGAACTACAGTCTAACCTCGATAAGTCAAAGCCGAGGGGAAATCAAAAATAATTTGATCTATCGAAAATTCTAGTTATCGAAAATAACTCAAAAATTACATACATATTTGATCTTTATTATATTGTAAGAACAGAAAATACGCGCTGTTCCATGTCTACAATGAAAGCTGTACTATACTATTTAAGTTCAATTAACATGCCGCCATCGAAAGTGTAAATGATCAACGACCGGAAGACTGCCATAAGTCACCATAGCGTTGGGGTAAAAACCCGCAAATAATTTCTGAGAAATTTAACTTCGAGTTATAGAAGTATTTACTAATACCAAACGTAATATAAGGAATTATAAAAAGCTTCCACTATTGAAATTCGAGTTATCGATATATGAATTTTTTTGAGACAGTATATTTCGTTTTGCAATCTGTTTGTACAACAATAAGCATAGTTTAGATTAGTAATTAGAATGACATGAAATAATGACATGAAGATTGTAACCCTACGGTTTACAATACAGAAGTTGCTTAAAAATAAGGTTTGTATAATAATAACTTAATTTAATTCGTCAAATCTATGTGGTAGGTCTAGCGGTTTGTATCTATGTAATCTTTGAATATTTGCACTATTGTCTAGTATCTTCAAAGCCAACGCGTTAGAATGATGTTCTAGGTTGCTTAAGTATTTTTCACTGTATTTCCTTATCGCATCTTTCACTGTGTCAACTTTTAAGTCACGTAAGATACCTGCGTTTCGTGCAAAGTATGGCGCATCACACATAGCACGTAGCATTTTACACTGAAATCTGTCTAACATTTGGATGTTGGAGATGGCTGCTGCACTCCATAGCTGGATGCCATAGATCCAGATGGGTTTGAAGACTGTGTTGTATACGAGGAGCTTGTTGGTTAGCGATAGTTTTGACTTTCTTCCAAGAAGCCAGTAGTCTTGGCGTAATTTCAAACCAAACTGCTTGCGCTTTTTCCAGATGTGGGACTTCCATGTTAAAGGTATTTGACCTCTGTCTGTTGAGTTAGTGGAATATATTGTTTACAAGGACTGCTGGAGATGTTCCTTTGCATTTTGTAAATGTTATGTGAACGGACTTTGCTTCATTTAATTTAACTCGCCGTTTGTTGTTCCATTGTATTACTTCGTCTAGGCTCTGTTGTAGGAGATTTACGGCAACAACCGGATCTCTATGTTTCACCATAATTACCTTGTCGTCAGCATAAGTAGCATATAGTGAGTGTGGATTTGTTGGCAAGTCTGCTGTGAAAATGAGGTACAAGATGGGGCCAAGTACACTGCCCTGTGGCACGCCTGATTTGATTTTGTGTAGCTCTGTTTGGTCTTGTCTGAATTTTACATGGAAGTATCGTTCCTCTAGATAGGATTTGAGGATAATAAAGTAAGGGTGTGGTAAGAATGTTTTGAGTTTATACACTAGGCCTGTGTGCCAAACTTTGTCGAAGGCCTGACTGTCTTCTAGAAAGACAGCTGTGTAGTGTTGTTTTTCCTCGAAGGCCTGGTTTATTGCGTCTACAATTCTATGGACCTGCTGAACGGTAGAATGGTTTGCACGAACGCCGAACTAATGATCTGAGATAATGTTGTGTTCTTCCGGGATCGGAGTTAGTGTTCTGGCCAATAATTTTTTCAGTAGTTTACTTAATACGGGTAATAGACTAACTGGCCTATAGGAACCAACTTCGTTAGGAGGCTTACCGGGTTTGGGAATTCATATTACCTGCGCTACCTTCCATTGTTCTGCGAAGCAACACAGCTTTAGGACAGCATTATACAACATGGCCAGCATCACTATGCCCTTGCGCGGTAATCCCTTGATTAATTTCCCTATAATTAAATCATATCCCGGGGCTTTCTTCGGGTTTAGGTGGTATTTAATCAGTCCCTTGACTTCTCTAACTGTGAGATATAAGAATATGAACTATGGAGTAGGCAATCTTTCCTTCGTTTTTATTTATTGTTAAGTAAGCTTTGTATACACGTATTAATGCTTCGTTGTTGCAAAATCCTCTGACGTCGTTCCTTATTGCTTCCTGACACCGATTTCCATACGCAGGATCATTAACAACTTTTGCACAGACCAACCGCTTAATTTTTGTAAGCGTGGCACTGTATTTTAGCTTTTCGAAATTTTCCCAATCATTAGCATATTTCGTTGACCTACATCTCGCTACGTATTATCAATTCAATAAAACGTTTTGTATTAACGGGGGCAAAGCATCTGGACTGGCATGATCGATATACATGTATAGGATAGGGTTGTTCAAAGCTGACCAACAAAATTCATATTTCTCTAGCCCTTTGATTTTAGGAAGAACGTTCGGACACGTTAACTAAGTTAAATTATATGTACTATCATAAACTTTCAAAAATAGCGCTAGAGGTAAACTGTTGTCGGACAAATAGCGCCTATACAAAAAATTGTATAAAAAACAATTCAGATTTGATTATAAGTAAAATTTCGTTTTACATTAGATCAACATTACCTAAAACCAATTTACTCAAAAATCAATAATCATATGAATATACTAAGTCGGAAAAATAATTTTTGGAAATTTTAGAAATTTTGTATGTATATATTTAGGAACGTTACAGTATTCTACTATCAAAGACGCGTTAGTTAATGTAGATCTGATTTTTAGTGGCACTATTTTTGATGGCGGCGTGTTTACCCAGCGTTATTTTAAGTACTTAAAGAAAAACACTCAAGTTTTTTTTAAATTGTGGATTGATGACAAAAATACAAAAATTACCTTACAGCTATCAAGAATTGGCAATGTATATTCATTAATTATTTAACTGTTGTTTGTTTCAGTTTTATTCTTGAATACCTTGGGAAATTACGCTCCTGATCATTGGGATTCGGAAAAATGTAACATATATGCCTCTAGCTGGCTTCCTAAGAAATATACAGAGTGTCAATTTTACAAAAAAAATCATTTTTTCATTATATAGGTATTTTAGGAAAATGGAGCAAAACAAACCAAAATTTGCATGTATGCCTTCCATGTGT
Organism: Limonius californicus; assembly: GCA_014611495.1. NCBI lineage: Eukaryota > Metazoa > Arthropoda > Insecta > Coleoptera > Elateridae > Limonius > Limonius californicus. The sequence goes on along the minus strand of JABXWE010003086.1, from coordinate 60,976 downwards.
AGGTTTATTTTCGGAAGTTATGTTCCTCCAAATGTGATACACTAGCGGCGTACAATGAAGTTACAACGGGATTATTTAAAGAAAAAAATGTGCCAGTGATGAAACAATTCAAATTAATATAAAATTATTTGCAATCAACAATGTTCGAAAAACGTTTTATCGATTTACGAGGGGGTATTGATACCTAGTTATCCTGGAAAGTTTCTAGTAAAGAAAAGTAAATATAGTTGCTATGGTTACAACTATGATGTTTTATAAATAAGTTATCAAAATTTGACAACCATAAGTTGAACGGTGATCAAACTGTGAATTTTTGAAAACAGCATGTTTGAGAAAAGGCAGAATTTGAAAAATTCGATTTTCGGTCAGTTATTAAGTATTTATTTTTGAAAGGGTTATCGGGCAAAGAAATGTTTGCTGATATGATAGAAACCTTAGGTGATCAGTGTTCTTCATACGCCACCATTAAAAACTGGGTTGCGGGATATAAAAGAGGAAGATCAGATGTGAAAGATGAGCACCGCATTGGAAGACCAATTTCTGTGACCACTCCGGAAAACATTGATTCTGTCAACGCTATGATTTTAGAAAATCGACGTATTGGGATTAAGAATATTGCAGAAGCATTGCACATTTCCTATGAACGTGTGTGTCACATCATTCATCATGACTTGGGTATGAGTAAGCTTTCGGCCAAATGGATTCCAAGATGCTTGAACGTTGATCAGCAGTGCGTTCGATTAACAACGTCAAAGGAAATCTGCCGCCGTTTTGCAGAAGATTCCTGAAACTTTTTGGATCGGCTTGTTATTATAGACGAAACGTAGATCCATCACTATGACCCAGAGACGAAAGAGCATTCCAAACAGTGGAAGCATGTTGGTTCTCCCCGACCCAAAAAATTCCGTTTCTAAAATTGACTGGCAAGATTCTTGCTTCAGTTTTCTGGAACAAAGATGGGATAATTCTGATAGATTATTTGGAACAGGGTAGAAATATCACGGGAGCATATTATACTGAGTTGCTAACCAAATAAAGTACGAAAATTGTGGAAAAACGCCGCGGAAAACTTGCCAGAAGTGTGCTCTTTTTGCAACACAACGCTCCTGCTCACAAGTCGTTGATTGTACTGCAAAAAATGGATGAAATTGATTTTGAATTGGTTGACCACCCGCCCTATTCTCCGGATTTAGCACCGTCAGACTATTATTTCTTCCCAAAACTCAATAAACATTTGAAAGGTAAAAGATTTTCGACAAATGACGAAGCAATATGTGCCGCTGAGGAGTGGTTTGCAGACCAAGATAAAGATTTTTTTAAATGGCTTAGGATTACTTTATGAACGATCTGCTAAATGTATAAGTCTTAAAGGAGATTATGTTGAATAAATAAAATTTTGTTTTGAAATATTCTGGCGTTTTATATGGTAGGCTAAGTACTTATCAATACACCCTCCTATCAATAATATCAATATGAAATAATATTATGGATGCTTTAGATGTAAAAAAATCTAATTAAGAATTTTGACGCTGCTGAAGCTAGCAGGATAAATATGTAGTAAATGACATATCATATTCAGGGTGTGTCCAATAAGACGAAACAGCTTGATATCTGGCTTATTTAAAATATTAGCAAAACGATTTTTGAACAGATTGTGATAGTAGACACCGCCAAAAATATATTTTGACTATTCCAACCAGATTAAGCACTACTTATAAAAATTATTTCATTTAAAATTAAAACTTCTAGTAAAAATGACCGCGGGACGCAACTAGTGTGAGTCGCTGGTGTCCCAGGTCGCCAACCAGGTTTATAAATACTTTTGCTCTTATTAAGTTTAAATTTATAAATTAATGACAAAACTTTGTGTCATTAAAACGGTACATTGTGTGGAGCATAGATGCCACAACTTTTCAAAGAAGAAATTCTCTAATGTTCGGTATTTTCAAGTTTCGTGACATTGCATTTTCAGGCTATCGCCTTAAAAATTAATTTATACAAATCATAAACTCTTAAAGGTATAAAATATGTAATATCAATAACTATTATCGGTATGTATCCCTTTCGTATAAAAGGGTTTCTTTAAGAATCTATAATTTACAATAAAATCCAACTTTGTGTTGTAAAGCAATGCGTTATGTGCTGATGCAGCATCAATGGCACAACAACTCTATTTTATTCTTCTGTATAATATATATCTTCGGGGGTTGAATTTGTTTCCTGTTTATTTATTTGTTTGTTTGTTTGTTTGTTTATTTATACAAGTATATTGTTTGTAATTTTATATCCACACACCTGTGAGTGATATTTATACGATAACTTGATGTTCCTGTTGCAATTAATTATGTTTAGCATTTTATCAATTTTAATCAATACTTTTGCAGTTTTCCACTACCGTTTCTATCAAGATGCAGTTCCATACATAATTCCGAACATTTCCATGATGCCTACAATAGGCAACATATTTAGAATACCCAACTTTTATGTAGGATCAGTAAAATATTTACCATTAAGTTAAAAAGAGACATGTTATTCATGCTATTAATTTATTATTGAAAATAAATATCTTGAAGAGGCTATTCTGAAAAGCAGCAAGATTAATCTAACTGCCCTGTATAAAGACCGAAATAAAAACACATCTCAAAATTATATCCTATATTGCAAATTAAAAAAAATGTTATTTATCATAGGAAAACATTGGATCTTTGGCTAGTATATTGTTACCACTAGCTGCAATTTTATATAGAAAACGTGCAAAAGGTTAGTCAATTATTCTTTGACAATAATTATAATATTAAAATGTCTAACATTGGGTAGAACTACCAACCTTGCGAAATTCTCATGTGACGCCACTGGCCACACCTACCCCTGTGTGATAAGTGAGTCAGTAATTCAAAATACTAATTAAGGTGAGTTTTAATAAACCTACGAAATTGTTATGCGACGTCACTGGCTGCACAACCTTGGTGTCCCTAAACAGATTCACAAATATATGCATATATGCTCAAATGTCTGTTGGCATTGAAAGTCCGGAGAATTCTGTTATCACCCCTATTATTCCAATTTTGGACTCGATTTTGCTTACCAGTTTTCTTTAATCCAAATGCACAGAATCGACGATTCGTATCAACAAACATTTGCGCATTAAGATCTCTTTTTTCCGGAAAAAGTTGTCGATATTCCTGAACTGCTGCATGAGAGAACTTCCGTTGCAGAACCAATAAACTCAGTGAATATCCGCACACTCAGTATTTGAAAAATATTTTGGCATTTTTTCTTTTAAACATATGACAACTTCAACTAAAGTGCTCGAACTGATTGACAGGGACACAATAATTATTTTAATATTTCCATGGCCTAAAAGGGTAAAAATTCTAAAACTAGCACCTTAATCTAAGCACTCTACAAGCGCATCTTATTCCTAATTGCATGAGGATTTTGAAAAATGGTGTCACATTTAGATGAACATAACTTCAGAAAATAACCCTACACAAGGAAGAAGCATACAAAATATTGTTTAATTTGCTCCATTTTCCTAGAAGATATAATGACAAAATCTTTTTTACGTAAACTATCTTTCGTAATCCTTAGATAATCTATAGCGATATAGAAATATTTATTTCTTTGCCCTTTGTGAAGAAAATCCAGATATCAACACTTCCTCAATACCTACAGCAACGGAAAGTAAACACGGTTTACTATGTGTTTTTGCTAAGAAATGTCGATTAAGTAAATTTTAAAAACATCCACATATTTGCCTTTGGAACTTCTGTCATAATTATTTCAGTTATATGGAACTAACGAACAACTGTATGTGTATATCAGGGGAAGTAAATGCTTCTTAAATGCAATTACAGCAGACGCTCGATAACGTAAACACTGGATAATAGCAACATCGCGCTAATATAAACACAAAATTCTTACTATAGGATCAAATAGAACGCCAGATAACGTAAACAACCTGTACAGTTCGATAACGTAAACACTTCTTGGCGACGATTAGTCGCTGATTTATGTAGGGGATTCTCCTATGCGACACAGCTGAATCGGTCAGAAGGGTTTTTACGATGTACATACGTGACTCTCAGCAAATTATTTGTAGGAGCAGCGCTGATTTCATTTTAAGGCAGGCATATAGCATGCGTTTATGCATTACGACTATGGCATCCACATCCAATAAAAGAAAGTGTTTAAGATTGAGTGACAAAGTGAAAATCATAGACGAAGTTGCACTAGGTGCAGGAGTGACACAATTAGCAAAACAATATGGAGTATCGAAAGCAACAATCTGTAAAATTAAGCGTTTAAAGACACAACTTTTACAAAGAACGCGCGTTACATTTGGAGGCCCGGGAAAACGAAAAACTTAAAAAACTGCGAAAGCACTTAGAACCACGTCCCAATTGGCGGCGAAATAATTAAAAAGAGGGCTAAACTGTTAAATGAAAAACTGAAGGAGACTGAAAATCTGCTCCGGGTAGAAAGCCGGAAAAACAACGTATAATCTTTCTAGCATGTTCTAATGCTAATGGTTCACACAAAATAAAGCCAATGATAATAGGAAAATTTTAATATCCCCGTTGATTATGACTGTTCAAAAACCGCTTGGATTACTATCAGTATATTCCTGAAATGGTTCCACAAGCGCTTTGTCCCTCAGGTATGACAATCACTCTGTAATCACAACTGTTCTATGCATAATTTAATGATATTCAATCTGTAGGTGAAAGATTTCCGAAGCAAACAGAAGCTTCCAATAAAAGCGTTGTTACTGTTAGATAATGCACGAAGTCATCCTCCAGAGGAACAACTGAGGAACAAGGATGGGTCAATTTTTGCCAAGTACATGCCGTCCAACGTAACTCCATTAATTCAACCAATGGACCAGAACGTAATAAGACTCACCAAACTATACTACCGAAAATTTCTACTTTCATCTGTCTTATCAAAAAACCCTGAACACATATCCGAGTCTTTGAAACAGGTAACATTACGAGAAGCAGTTTTAAATTTGCACATGGCCTGGAATGCACTTAATCAGCAAACAATTCAAAAATGTTGGAACAATCTCTTTTGCACCAGTGATGGAGATGAAAACGATGGTCTCTTAAGCGTAATTAGGGAACAATTGCGATCCGATGCTGATATTCTTGTCAGTGCGTGGTCGGATGTGTTTAATTTATTGAAAATAGTGAATCCTAACATTCTTTGTAGGTCAGTTGATATTAATTGGAACGAAGATGTAAATGAGGAGGAAGATGAGGGCAGTGATGATGAAGACCTTCCAATTGAAGTCAGAAGTGTAGTGACTAACAAACAAGCTATAGAAGTCTTTAACCAACCTTTGCATTGGGCTGAACGAAAAGAAGTATCAAACACGGATATTTTAGTTCTCCGTAAATTACGTGCAAAGACATTGCTACGTGCAAATTTACGCAGACTAAAATAGCAGCTTATTTTTCTTCTTCTATTACTTGTCGCTGTCAGAATAAGTTTTGTCTTTCATAACAAATAATTTGCTTATTAGTAAAAATCACGCTCGCTAATGTAAACATGTCGATAATGTGAAGACAGTCGGGTCTGAATTAGTTCCCGTTATCGAGCGTCTGCTGTATAATGAAAAACAAATCGTATAAAAAAGCGGGGGAAAGCAGAGAAATTGTGGCAGGAACCTTTGAATACAACATAATAGAAAGTTATCGTGATGATTAAATTGGATACGTTTTATACAAGCGAGGAAGCTTTATGTTATTGTTTCGTAATGAAAACGCTGACGTAATTTGCTATTAAAATAAAATACAACAAACCATTTCGGTGATATTAAAAAAAAATTGCGGAAAACAGATTAAACAGATTCGGTCGAGTGTTTTCAAAACTATATACTTATTGGTTATAGTCAAATACCTGTTCCGATTATTTAACGTAATTATTCTGCGATATTCGAGTCTGAATATACAAATAGGAGATTATTTTATTTTGTTTTTAAAATCAGAAATATTAACAGCGCTGGATTAAAATTATAATATTCCTAGCGAAGGGAAAAATATTCATGCGATATGAAACCCATGGTTAATTAATATACTATCATTGTGATTTCAGTATTTCCATAAATGTAAAGGTAAAGAATTTTCAAGGTTACACACGCGCAAATTATATCACGGTGATAAGAGAGTCAGCAGTTATCAGAGAGTACACATTCTTGTACAATAGTAAACATACGCAGTTAAATTTCAAGGATTACCTCTGCCACATATGTGTGAAACCGTTCGATTATGAAATTTTACACACGAATTGTCAACTAATATTCAGAATCTAGTCAAGTCGCACTATTCAAAGAATCGTAAAAACGCCGATAAACATGTTTAACGGTTTAGTACATCAATTTTCTCTAAATCGCTTTATCAAACGAGCATATTTTGGCGTATAAATTCAAACTTCATTTGAAGAAAATACCCAGTATTCTCTATTATACAGGGTGTCAATTTGAAAGCGTACAATGTGTTATATCTCTGAATGGTATTGAAAATTTTTAAAAACCGTTTCTACAATATGGAGCTGAAACTCTTATGAGTCATATGATAAATTTTCCCATTCAACCCCTCACGTTCTAGCTACGCCAACAAAACGTTTTCAAATGGTGGCACCCACCTTGTGATATTGAAAAGCTCTTACAAAATTCTATTCAACAGTAGCAAACATTTGTTTACCTGCGACGTTTTGAAATTTCTTGCTGGGGTAGCCAGAGCGTAATGGGCTGAATGGGGAAGGTTACCTTATGAGTCATGATGACCCCCCTCCATGTTGTAGAAACGGTTCCTAGTAATTTTCAATATCATTTCTACTTCCAGATGAATAACACATTGTACGTTATCAAATTGAGATTCTTATGCACGCTAGTAATGATGACGCTGCAGTATTTTGGTTAAAACTATTAAAAGTTCCACGGAGCATTACCATGCTTCTGATTTACGCTGTGTAGATTCTCTATTTGAACACTTCCACTATTTTTTTCTAATCATAGAATTTAATACACAATTTAAGAAAAAGTTCTGATATTTACTAAATATGTATTTATTCCTCGCTGCAATTGATCAAAATGATCAAAAAAAATTAATACCTATGTATTTCTTCCGCCGGGAGAATAACGATGACTAGATCTACCTCAACTCACACACAATTCCACATCATTTACTAATTAATCAAATTTTACGAGTAGATTGTAAATATGCAAATAAAAAAAATTTGAAACGCAGATTTAAACATACGGAGAGTAGAATTTCGTTTATACTCCTGACCAGTTAAAAGAGGTTGGCAAACAACAGTACCTTTCTCAGCATGCAGAACGCTATGTCGATCAGCGTTAAACGGGGTCATTATACAGTGCGATCGAAAATAATTGACGGGCGCGTGACCTCGATTTAGTCCCATTATTATCAACAATATGATCCGTTTTATATGCAAACATTTTGTTTATCGATACTGTTATGTTCGTTTCATTTTGCCACTTCATCTGAATTAAAGTCATATTTTAATTGCCGCTATGTAGCCGATTACTATATTGTTATTTTCCAAATACAGTTTTACTGAACCTTTTTTTTTTGTTATCATGCAGAATTGCCAATTAATGTTTTGTCTGCACGCTTGGCCCTGGACGTTTTCTGGGAATTTGCGTGTTAAATTGTTCTAGAATGATTGCATCATATTTCGCAATATGATGAAATCTTCCAGCTTTTGGGTGTTCGCGTTTCGTCCTTTCTTCAGTCGAATTTAATATCTCCTTCGGCCAGGTTGCTTGCGATAAGCGCTGTAATCAAGTACGACAGGGGCGGCTTAAGTTTTCGATGGTTGTCCATCGCGTGAATTTTCGTATCGCTGTTTTCAAAAATCTTGTCAGCGAAAACAATGGCAAAACGACCCACGTTGCGGCGCCAAAATCTTGTTACGGGTCAAATGAGCTTTTTCGTCGACCCGCAACAGGATAGATGGAAAAGGCCTACAGCTTAGCTCAAAGGAGTAGGGATAGTTCACGGAAACCGCTTACGGGAGGGAAATTTTCCTAGTTGTGTGCAGGGTAGGTCAAAAGTAACGGGCGCCACCTTCCAAATCACAGCAGATTACCAGTTATCGTGGAAGGCCGAGAAGCCAGCAGTTTACGGGAATCGGACTCCCTTTATTGTGCCTCCTCCTATATGTAAAGCTTGCAAAGTTCATGCACACAAAGATAAAAATACACAAAAATAAAAGATGGGGTAAATTTCAAGAAAAATATAATTCTATTTCTTTTAAATTACTGACACATGATACAAAAAATACACGGATTACATTGAAAATGGTAATATTTATGGTTAATTAATACAAGGTTAATTGAACGTTCAAACCGAGGCTCGCCGTCCCCGGTTTACGGCATTTAATTTCTTAAAACAAAGTTACGCAGACAGTGGCGTCTGAGTTTACAAAAAAAATACAATTTATGATTACTCTGTACAATTAACAGAAAAAAGAAAATGAGAATTGGCGACTGAAGGTCGTTTTTTGTCGCATCAAACAAAAAGGTTCAACACTTGAAATTAGAAAATAAAACTCTGAAAAAGTTTTTCACAACACCAGAAACAATTTCTTTTACCTTTTTTTTCCATTCATTCATACTACCGTCCCCCCCCCCCGGAACCGCTTTCGCATTACTTCAGGGGGGTGCGGGCGTCCCTTACACACTAACCATTCATGCAGCATGCACCCTAAACTTAACTAACTGAAATGCGGTCGCCCCAGCGGGGATTCGAAACCACGCCGGAACAAGCGCAATTCAGTGTGACCTCGAGTGGCAACGCGTTTCTGCGCTAGACCACCGAGATCCCAACTTCTTTTACCTTAGTTTTCGTTGAAGGGAGTAGAGGGAGGGAGAAAGGCAAGCACAATTTGGGGTGTTCTTGTGTTGTTAAGAAGCAAAAAAAATCCACAGGCACGTCCCTGAAGACTGAATCGAATGGGGTCAACGTTAACGGCCACAACTTCAATGCGTTTATCGCAACAGTGGCACAACCAGAGGGTCACGAAATGGGCTCGATATTAATCAGTCAAAGGCGATCAGCAAATTCGTAATGAATTGCCTGCCCAGGGATAAAATTCCAGCGTGTTTCTTTAATCCGACACTTGTCGATGGTTCTGTTCATCCCACGGTGAAAACAGTGTTAGGAAGTTCAAGCGATGGACAACCATCGAAAACCCAAGCCGCCCCTGCCGTACTTGATTACAGCGCTTATCGCAAGCAACCGGGCCGAAGGAGATGTTAAATTCGACTGAAGAAAGGACGAAACGCGAACATCCAAAAGCTGGAAGATTTAATCATATTGCAAAATATGGTGCAATAATTCTAGAACAATTTAACATGTAAATACCCAGAAAACGTCCACGGCCAAGCGCGCATACAAAACATTAATTGGCAACTCTACATGATAACAAAAAAAAAAGGTTCACTAAAACTGTATTTGGGAAATAACAATATAATAATCGGCTACAGAGCGGCAATTAAAATATGACTTTAATTCAGATGAAGTGGCAAAATCAAACGAACATAACAATACTTACATCCCCCAAGCAATTAGCGGTGCGTGTGTATTTTGCCTGGGAACTGTCATTTTTATTGCTTTCGTTTAGTGTGTTCTTTGTTTCTGTTTTTATAATCTTAAAGCAATAACGTAACTAAAAGAACGTAAGCATCGCCTTATGTGCTAAGACAAATAAATTACAAAATTCTGTTTAAAATAAGAATACCAAGTGTCCTTTGAGGATAACATGCTGTTTACAGTAGAGCGCGGTAACTTTATTTTGGAATCCTACTTTCGGTCCAGGGAACGTAATCATAATGGTGTTTGGCAGTTCCTGTTTCAATCAATTCCAAGAGCATTAATTCGACGAAGCAGTCCGCTATGGAATTTTCAGTCAGCCAGTACATCGCATTATTCAGCGGTACCAAAGAAAGTCTAAGAGCAAGGCATCTGTGCTTACACACGGTTCACGTCAGAAGGATTGCAAAAAAATACCGCATATGCACCCATACAAAGTAAAAGTCGCTTAGGAGCTGTTGCCAGTAGATTTTGAAGAGTCGTGAGATTGTTTCATCTTAATAGCTACATAAACTCCCAAAACTATCATACGTGGTCAACCGAAAATCCTCATACATATTAGGAGACCTCATTACATCTTCTTGTAATTAGAATTTGGATTGCAATCTCGAGAAGAAGAATAATTGGGTCAGTTTTCTTTTTGAATCCCGAATGCCGACGGTTACCTGCAACCATTTTTAATACCGTTTGTATCAACTCCGCGTTGTTGAACTTCAGCTTGAGTTCTTCCAACAAAATGGTGCAACCGCTCACACAGCGGGTGCGACATTGAATTTTCTAAAGGAATCTTTTGATGACATAATAAAAAATAAGCAGATTGTTGGCCACCGCGATCGCCTAACTTTTTGATATGTTGTATATGCAAATCGTTTACATAGAATTTAGAAGTTATAGGAGACCATAGCAAATGCCGTGACAGCTGGTAGACATTTTGGAAAATATTAAGCGCAGGGTTAATGTTTGTTTAGATAATGATGGGTGCATTTCGAGCAATTATTATAAACAAGAATCTGATAAAAAATGTGTTTTTTACTCATTTAAACCGTAATTAAATTGTATTTTGTTACGTATATGTTAACTTCTGTAATATAAAAAAATATCCATACTGTAAATGTCCTTAACAACAAGAAACATCTTTAAAAACCTCTAAGGGTTATTTAGTTAACACTGATTCTTAAATTTTCTGCGCTATTTGAAATATCATTGCACGCCACTGGAATTAGTCAAAGACACATTAACCAACAAGCGGCCAAAAGTCTGTATAAAGCTGCACCTTCAATCATTGTCGATCGCACTGTATCATTAGCTAATTTTAGAAAATATCAACATGCAAAGCACTTTCAGTTTCTGATTAAATTTTTACTATAACAAACCTCTCGAGAAGTTTCAAGTGATTTCTAGACCTTACCTTTATGCCATTTTTAAAAATTCAGTAGAAAACTCAACATACTCGTATTTACTATTTAGGTAAATTGTTTTATCAGAATGGTCATATTCGCAAACCTTTTTTAATTCTACAAGCCATAAATGCACATCTTCGTTTCAGGTGTTCAATATTTTGTTGTTAATTTACCAAAAAAAAAATTAAAAACTACACAACTAAGTTCAGATTAGGAAAATATAGCAGCAAGGTCCATTTTAAAATTATATGTATGTGATTATGTTGAAATAGATCTTATAAAGGGTGAACAGAAATTATTTGTTTTAAGAAAAATGTATAAACATCGTCATAATTACAGAGATTAGATATTTCCTGACAATTAAAACATATTGTTACCCCACCCGTTTTAGTTTGACAGGTCATAAAAATTTGTATTTAATACACCCTATACTTTCTTATATTATTTTATAGAGAAAAAAATCTACATTCAACTATGTTCTATAGCACGGCTTTTGTTAAAAACACAATACCAAAGTGGAATAAATAGGAAAAATTGAATCTTCTATTCGATTATCGGGATGTATGTCTCAGATAAAGAATTATTAAAGACGTTTATAAAATACTATCTGTTCTATTCTTTATAAATGTATTTTTCACTAAAATTAATTAATTTATCTGTATTGTTTTTATGCCAATGGGTAGTACACAATGATTCTCAAAAAATGAAAGTCTTAATATTCAAAACGTTTGGCAAAACGTTTAAATGTGCAGTTTAGCTTGTACCAACTAAATCCGAGGTTTAGCAATTTAATTTCCCGGTTTGGTGCTGTAGCAACGGAGTCACGTGAAATTAAAGTAGAGCAGCGTATAATACTTCACAGTTTTATCAATAGGGATGGATAAACGAAGATCGAACAGCTGTTAGTTTCTGCGCAGGACGCTAGCATGTACATTGTGTTTCTGTCAGTCGTCATGGAGCAACACGTAAATATTCAGTTTTGCTGTATATTAAAGAAAACTACAAATAAAATTGAAAAGTTGAAAGTGCTAAAAGCTGTGCACGATGATAACATCTTACGTTGTACTGGTGTGTCTGAATGGTTTACACGTTTCAAAGATGAAGCTGGACGTGGATGTCCGATGATCTCTCAAAATGCAAATTTGGTCGCAAACGTCCACGAAATTGTGGAACAGATCGCCGAATGACCCTCCAACAGTCCCATCTGGATCTGCGCCTCCCATATTTTTGCTTCCATTCTTCTCTCCACTGTACACCGACCTTTCAATTTTGGATTTTAACTATCTGCCGTGGATCGTCTTATATGCTATATGGTCTCTCTTTGTGTTGGGCGACCTTTCGTTCTTCTGCCCTCGATTCGTCTTTGGTCTATTTTTTTTAGGTATTTTGCTACTCTACATTCGATCTACGTGTCCATTTTAATCTTAGGAAATTCGCGAATTGTACAATATTTGCCTCCTTATAAATTTGTTTCAGTTCAAAGTTATACCCTACACTCCAGATCCCATCTTCTTACACAGTTTCGAAGATGTTTCGTAGTATTCGTCCGCAGTAGTGTTTCTTCTCCCTGTTTGGATATTGTCCACGTTTGGCATCCATATGTTACCACCGGCCTGATTATACCCTTATAGATCTTTATTTTAGTTATTGTTGTTACACATCATGCTTTAAAAATCAGTACCAAATAATGATAAATATGTTCTGTTCCCGGCTGCAATCCTCAGTTGAATTTCCTGTTAAATCTTATTCACCGTATTTATTTGGGCTCCCAGATATTTAAATTGATGGGAGTACTTCGAAATTTTTAGACTCTACTGTGAAATTTTGTCCTATTCTTTTTGATGACCGATGGCTGATGTTAATAATAGCGTTGTTTTCTTTTCATTGGTCTGTAATCCACTTTTTTAGGCTTGTGGATCTATTTACCTATAGACATCTTTGTTTCTTTTTCGGATCTAACTACAAGATTAATGTCGTCCGCGTATCTAATCAGTTGGTATGATTTATTAATAACGGTGCCACCCGTATTTTCCGTGGTCTCTCTGGTAACTTTATCCATTACCAGGTTGAAAAGTATTAGGGCAAACCCATATCCTTGTCTTACACATTTGGTTGTAGCAAATATCGGGAAAAATCTGCCTGGAGCCTCACCGTACAAGTTTTCCATTATCTTTGTTGTCAGTTTTATTAGTTTCACGGGGATACCCTGCTCTTTCAGAATGGCCCTCCGAATGATGATAAATAAGTTGAACATCAATAGGGAGACAATTCGACAAATTTCACATGAATATTTACAAAAGAGAAAGATCTATGCAAAGTTCGTCCCGCATGGTCAATAAGCAAACACAGAAAAAAAAATGCATCGTACGCAGACTCCGTTCATACTTATCGCGACAATGTTAATTTTTTCGCTGCACTTAACTGATGATGAGTGTTGCAGTACTTTCCAGACACGAAACATCAAAGCATGTAATCCATTAAACTCTCATCACTAAAACCCAAACAGTTTCGGTAGTAAAAATCCAGAATCAAACATGCCGATCATCTTTTTCGATAAGCAGGATGTCATCCACAAAGAATTTCTTCCCGAAGGACAAACAGTAAATACTGCATTTTACGTTCAAGTGCTGAAAAACTATTGCAGCGTTCTTGTTGACAATGCACCTGTCCATTCTGCACTGATTGTGATATATATAACACAGCACTTCAGGCCTGGAGGTCTATGGCTTCTATTTCTTTCTTCCATACTCTTCTATCTTTTGTCTTCTCTTTCCAGTTTGTGAGTCCAAAACTTTTAATATCTTCTTGTACATCACCCCACCAAGATTTCTTGGGCCTACTTCTTCTATTTTTCCTTCTGCCTCTCTGATTATTGCTTTCTTTGTCCAATCGTCTATATTTAATCTTTCTATATGGCCTAATCATCTCAGTCTATTTTGTCTCACCACCGCTATTATACTAGGCTCTTTATATATTTCTCTTAGTTCCATATTTGTTCTTCTTCTCCATGTGTCTCCTTCTTTTTTTCCGCCCAGTATTCTGCGTAGTACTTTTCTTTCCCATATTTCGAAACTTTTTTCGTTTTCCTTTGTAAGTACCCACGTTTCACTCCCAAGGTTACCACTGATCTGAGCGCCTTTCTGTACACTCTTCAACTTCAGTGCTCTTTGTATATTCTTGTCTTTCAGTAGACTGTTTAGAGCTCCTGCACATCTCGAGCCCATAGTTCTTCTCCTCTTGATATAATTTCATTGGTTTCCTTCGCATATTCTCTCTGACCCGAGGTACAACACACTGTTTACTATGTTGAACTTGTATCTTTTACTTTCGTTATTTGCTTTAAAGGTTAGATGTTGGTTTTCTTCCTGTTTTCTGTTCCCTAACACCATGTAATTTGATTTTTCTTCATTTATTAATAAGCCTGATTTTCTTGCTGCTTCTTCTATTTTTTTATTCTTTTCAGCTCTTCTTTAGTTCTTGCTAATACCACCAGGTCATCCGCGTATGCTAGCACTTTGTATGGTCCATTTATTATATTATTTTCTAAGCTTATGTTGCTTTCTCTCATTACGTTTTCTAACACTATGTTAAAGATGGTTGTCGAGAGGCGATCTCTTTGCTTTAGTCCCGGATTACTCCTGAACTCACTGGATTGGTGTCCTCGCATTTGTTGTTTTCTTTAGTGTCATTCGGACCAATTCTATTAGTTCTCCTGGGATCTTCAAATCTTTTAGTGCCATGTAGATTGCTTTTCTATTTATTCTGTCGTATACTTGCCGGAAGTCAACGAAAAGAGTATGTATCGAGATATTCTTTTTGCTGCATTTTTATAGCAGTATAAACGGTTGGTCTATTTCCGATTTTCCATTTCTGAAGCCTGTCTGGTATTTTCCGACTTTAAGTTCACCATCTTGTTATTCTTGTTTCAGCCTTCGGGTTATCAGTTGTGAGAGTGTATTGTATACCACGTTAAGCAAGGCTATTGGTCTATATTTATTGGCTAAATTCTTACTACCTTTTTTGTAGATGGGGTAAATGAGCGCCTTCGTCCATTCTTCTGGCATTTCTTTTCTTTTCCATACTTCTTTTATTAATTCATATATTCTTTCTAGTACCACTACATCTGCGCATTTGATCAGTTCGACCTCTATCTTGTCTGTACCCGAACTCTTGCCATTTTTTGCCACTGATTGTGATGATTGAGATAAATTACCCAATCTATCCACTTGACTCGAGACCAGTACTTGTTTTTCTTTATTATAAAAGTTAAAACTACTCTCTAACGGAAATTATTTCGGGACGGAAGATATTACGAAAAATGTAACCGTTCGAATTAAAAGCAGTTTCTTCGGGCGCCCTTGTCGATTGTTTTCAAAAACCTTTAGAACGTAATAAATGTATTAAAGTAAATGAAGATTACTTTGAATAACTATCAAATATTTTTCGTGTTACTTAAATTGTGTTTCTTTTTATTTTGCCACTTCCAGCATTATATTGCCAAACCGTATAACTAACTTTTACTTGCGGTTTTAGATTTTTAAGCGGTTAATTGTTTAGATAAATATTTAATAAAGCTTCAGATTTTAAATTAATTAAAATTAGACAGTTTGGTAAATCGGCGACTACACACACACATATATATATCCACAAAGGCTTTTCTAAAAACCGCTTTTTAGGGTTTCAATCTAAAATTTTCATATGTCTATAGTTCACGTACAATTTATAATACGGCAAAGTATATTGTGAACAATACTCTTTCGTATATTTATGTGTTTGTGAGCTTCAAATAAGTTCGTACAACTCTAATTTATTGTCACGCCCTTTAGAAAGTTTCATATTCTATTAATAGTGTAAAGATGTTAGGTTAGTTCGCATATACATAAATACATTTGTGTTACGTAAAATTACATTATACAATCCGTTGTCCAAAAATAGCACACGTTGAGTCTTTATATATTACATATAAAATATATTATTAACTGGGTCTTTTCTACAATATAATTATAACGAAATTTTTCAATACCGCTATTTTTCGTGATGATATCGTTACCAATTGTGTCAAATTAATGCTTTGCTTTTTTTTAATGTAACCTACTACTGAATTATATTTGCTGTTAATCTGCCTTAACATTTAATAGCAAAAACACAATTGCCACTAGACGGTGGAATCAAAACAAACTGAAATACAACAATGGTTCGGCGTCTACGTTAAGCTGTAGGTCCTTTATGTCTGTGTCACTTTACACGCACAACACAGACATAGGAAAGACGGTCACTATCTCTCGTACGAGAGAAAGCACTTGAAGAAGAAGAAAATCCAGCATGTACTGTTAATAAGAATCTAAAATTTGTAAGCGACTTTAGAAATCCTGTACTTTGATTACATTCCATTGTAACAAGGTCTCAAAATTCACGCCCGTGCTTTTGGGGTTTGATTCAGGAAGCTAACACAAATCGAAAATTAAGAGTGGCAATTTTTCAATTGTTCTTCCTTATCGAATTCTAGATAAAAAAGTAAATAATAAGGTTTCTCGAACGGTCGCTCCAATTAGTTGTGTAACATAATTCAATTAGATGGTTACAATGATGTTAAAAATGTATGAATCGTTCTGTAATATTGATAAATATTATTATTTTTATCTCCTTCTACTTTGTGTGTTTAAAATGGAACGATACTATTATTACGTTGATATTGTGAAAGTATTAAGTGCGCGAAGGGTATATACGGAAAAGTTTCCAAATCGTTGGCACCCTGATACAAAACCTATAAGTCGTATAGAACAAAGATTACTGGAAACAGGTAATTTGATACCTTGAAAAAATCGGGCACCGACGTCGTCCAACACCAAGCGTCGATCAAGAATAGTAAAAGTTCGTGAATTCTTGAGGCGGAACCAAGTATAAGCCTTCGAATTGTATCCTCCCAAATTTACTTCCAAAAAGATATAATTCACAGATTATTAAGGAGAAATGATCTGCATCCATTTAGGCCTCAAACAGATCAAGTTCTGCATGACGGGGATAGGGAAATTCGAATCAATGGTCGTTGCATAGCACAGACAATGATACACATTTCATTAAAAAGATTCTGTGGAGTCATGAATCCACATTTACCGAGACGGATATTCAAAATACTCATAATCTACGTGAATGGAGGGACAAAAACCGTCATCTAATACGCAAAAGATTGACGATGGTCAATAAACATTTAGGCTACGTTATTAAATAATATTGAAATTGGTCCACCCAGTCTCTCTAAACTATTTAATTCAGTCTTATATCTTCAATTTTAAATGAAAATTTACCACTGCCATTGCTTGATGAAGTTCCATTAGCAGTTAGATAAAACTGTTGGTTCCATGATGGTGCACCGTCACATTATAAAATATTAATGAGAAATTTCCTGAACGATAATTTCGATGGATTGGAAGAGGCTCCTAGATCACCGGATCTGAATCCTTTAGATTTCTTTTTCTGGGGCCATTTGAAAGAAAACGTTTACCGCGAACCTGTTGTGAACCCTGAAGATGTCGTAGCTCGTATTCACGCTACTGTAGTGTCAATAAACGAACCTATGCTACAGACGGTTCGTGCTCCCATGAAAAAGCGTGCGAATGTTTGCCTTAAAATAGGAATACCTACACATTTTGTGACAACAGATATGGATAATATCTTCTTTGCTAATATTATACCTTTTTAAAAGAGTTAATTTTTAACGTAAAATTTTTGTTTTTTATCAATAACTCGAATAACTCGATAACGCAGAACAATCAGAAAAATGTCCATTCTTAATTTTCGATTTGTTTTAGTACCTCAAAGCATGGGCGTTTGAGACAACTTGCACAAAATCTGGTCGCCACGTGAAAAAAATTGACTCGTCACAGGTGACCGGATTTGCCTATAATCTAGGATTTTATCTCACTAGGCCTTTGTATTTGGGAAAAGGCTATATTTATTTGCATGTTAATGCCTATACTGTTGTTTTTTTAATAATAATGCAATTTACTGATTAAAATACAAAATGGCCTGTATCTCTGAAACATTGATGAGTACTGTGTGTGGGTAAATTACCCGACCTTCCTTTTATACACCTTGTGTAAGGTTAACTAGGGTTAAAACAAATAATCAACATACTGGAGTGTATGTCCCTTTATACAAAACACACTATGTACCTATACTTCACAACATACTAAACTACAGACGTAGTTCTTCATCAATTTTTACCAAAGCCTCTAATGAAATGCAAAAAACCACATACCCATGAACAAACCACCTAATCAATCATACATACATATGCGTAAATGTTGGTACGAACAACGACAGTAATTACAAATAAAAAATATATTTCTCAAACACAATTTTGAAGGTCTTCATTACATCCCGAAAAACCACGACTACAGTGTAGGTGGTACAATTATGTTGACGTTTATTAATTAGTTCAACTATTCCATACAGCATTCAATGCAGCGCTTGTTGTATTACATTGTTCTACTTGGCGTTATTTAACGTAGAGATATAATTAAGCCACCTACAACTGGCATCGTTTAAGTGACTTATTGATTATTCTGCGGAGGACAACAACTATAAATAAGGACTAAGCTACTATTCAGTAAACAGCGCCTTGGGAAATTTGGGAGTTTTTGTGACTAAGGATATCCACTAAAAATAATTATATTTAAATTCGAATTTGTTTATGCAAGAAGTGCTACGAAATTTTCGATCGAGTCCAAATTGTAGTATGAATGCCTGCGCAAACAGGATTACCGGCAACTCTCTTAAAGCTATAACCTCACTTTTGAGAGCGTTTTTAGCAAGTTTGTGTGGCATTTTTTTTCATTTCAAGGTCCTACTAATAATTTATGTTTCAAATCTGAGTATTCCATTATTGTGAAAAAAAAATTACAATTACACCTAAGACACTTAGAAGTACACAAACTATACCTAACCTCACTTCTGGTTTGTTTACAAACAGTAGTTGATATTTTTATAAAAACCTTTTACACTGACATACCTTTAAATTATTTGTCAGGGGCATTAAATCATGAATTTTATAAAAAAAATTAGAGTGGGACAGCGGTTTTACATTTTCAATTTCATGGCTATCGGAAGGCCCGCTTATGAGCAACACTGAACTAAATTAAATTTTCTAAAGTACTGAAATCTCAAAACACGACCTTATTGTGCATCTTCGGCCTCTATTACGTCACGAAATTTTAAAAATAAACTTTAAATCGATTTCCAGGTAAAAGATGTTTTTGAAATAAGTGCCTGGACATTTAAAACATCAAAACAATGCAGCGCTTCTTTCTAAAAAACTTTCGTCCGAAATGCTTACTAACAAATATACAGGGTGTCCCTATATTGCCTTAAAAGCTTCAGGTAAACTTTTTCTACAACCGATATAGACCGCAAAATTGCAAACAGGAACTTCCTATCGCGCCTAGTTTCCTCATACGAGCCAATTAGAGAATCTGAAACTTGGCAACACTGCGATTTGCAGCTCGAATTACTACGTGGCTTGGATGTCTTCTGTTAGGAAAACGCTGAGCGTAAACCCTAGCAGCCTCATTGCAGTTTCCTTCACATTCCGCAACAATCCAAATCCTATCCACGTACTCGTTTATAGCATACGCCATAATGATGGTCAAGCCACAAGTGAACTCAATAATACGAATTAAAGGCGAATTTAATGCAGAATTCGTAATGCCAATTCAAAATTGATTTACTTGACACACATGTCAAAACGCAAACAACAGATGTTCGAAATGTTTACCACAGTACCCATGCACCTGCATTGTTGTCAAATTGTTCTTTTACCAAAAGTATGGTTTTTAATAGTACTTCCAAACGAAGAACGAACTTGCTAATTCAATGTTAATTAGCGGTTTTGAATTAATTTAAGTTTCCTCGTTAAGCGAATACATGTTTTACTTAATTTCTTATAATCATTTGGCTAAAATTCTGCACTAAAGGTACGAACTTTAACACCATCGTACAAGAAAACTAAGCTGCGGAGCAAATTTTTTTTTGCAGTTTTGTCTTAAGAATTCTTAAAGGAAAAAGTTTACCTGGAGCTTTTAAGGCAATTTAGGGACACCCTGCATAGCGTATTTAGGCATCCGTCAAAGCAATTTTTCTTCTAGCGTCTCCCTGGCCGTTTACTGTCTTATTTCGATTTTTGTATGCTTATGTTTCTCATCAAAGGTTACAATTTTGTAAAATTCCATTTTAATTAAATCCTACAGTGGAGAGAAAGTGAGATATAGACAGCAGTATTTATGTTTATTTTTATCTCACGCTGTTTTATTTCATTGTTTTGTAAGAATAGTACTTTTATATTACACTTTTTATATTCTGTAACCACTTGTACTTATCAATAGAGCTATTTTTCTTATCGTTGTAGTTAAAATGCCAGCCGCTTTGCCTAATAAATTATGTTTAAACTTATTGCCCAACCCTTCAACCACGGGGATTCGTCACAAAGGGATACTGCTTGAAAAAATTGAAAAATGTAGGGCAGTTAGTAAATCCAACTGTCGGTTCCAGACGGGTGCAAAGTTTACGTGTTCAGGATAGGTGAATAACAGTATGTGTGTTGATTAATTGTAAAAATGAAGTAGAGTTTACCTATGTATTTGCTACCTGTAAGGTAGTGTAGATAAGCACATGGCATATGCTTTAGTCATTGTTGTACGAAGCTATAGATAATGCTTTTGCTTTGAATGACGTAGTAGTGTTAGTAATTGTAATTCATCATTGACAGCCTTTCTGTCCCACTGCTAAGCATTGGCCTCTTCTCTACCACGTGTTCTTCCTCAGCGCTAAGGTAGAAACACGGGAGACAGTTTAACGTGGAATCCGTACGACAGAAATTCCAGAGAAGGTTTTTAGCATTAAGATCCCACGGTTGCAAGCCGGATTGGGAAATTGTGTGTAGTGGGTTGCAGACAAAATTTGTATGAATCTGCATAGTTATGCTTAGGTTTCGAACCCAAGCCAGAATCTTCGTTTTATTCAGAAAGTATCAACTGAGCTACCACCCCACCCAATTGTAATTACTGTGTTGTAATTGGGAGCTGGCGAGCTCGCCAATGATTATGGGGTCAGTGAGCCGTACGATTCCGTTTAAAGCTGCTTTATGTTTGGAGAGTTGGTGATCCGACGTGGTAATTCGACCCGATCTCGACCTGGTTGACCAAGCGTGGTAGTCAGTGATTTCTGCATTGCACTTTTCAGAGTAACATATGGAGAGCCTGTTTCTCACTCTTTACGTTGTGGTGTACGTACGGAGACTGGCGGAGATCATTTGATGATCACAATGATATGGATGGCCACATTCGGTTGCCTAGTACCCGTTACACGTTAGCTACATCAGCCAGCATCTACTAAAGACGACCTTGTCACGGTCACTCAACCCCGAAGGAGAACTCTAGAGTCGGCCCTGTCGTGATGCCAACGGGAAGGTACTAAATGCTACGTGGGCTCCACGGGGAGACACCGTACGCCCCCCCCCCCTCCAATATGGAATGTAGAATCGGATTATTAGTTCTACTGATACCAACACAAAAATTGCCACTTATATTTCAAGTCGCTGTATCTTCGTTATATTTACATACTTTATTAGAGTTTTCCCAAATTCTGCAAGTGTTTCGAATGAGTCAATAATTTACTAGTCCGGTTTAAGAATATGGAATTTATGTAACAAAGTTTTTTTTTCATAACAGCTTTTCTTTCAATGTTACATTAACATACGAGTAACTGAATATCTGACCCATATTTAAAAATAGATCTTCAAGGTTCTGAACCGGAAATACATCATCGATGTTTCGACAGCGTTGCTGCAGGTAATTAGGTTGGCTGTTCATGAACAGCGTTTATTAAATTATGCAAGTAGCTAAGACCTGCTAATTTATAATACGTTATACGTTAACTGAATTTCGTGTTTTAACCAAATATGTGCTTTGAATAGTAGGTTCTTGATTGGGTATAGCAAGAAAACTAAATGCGCTAATTCATTTCCAAACTTTTTCCATGATCATCTTCTTCTTCTTCTCAGCTTCTCAGGGTCCACTGCTGGAGATAAGCCTCTTCCATTTATGGAAGGATGATGGCATTTACAAGGCCGCGCTTGCCATTGCGTGTTGGCCAGAGGAGGATGTAGGTATGGATTTGATGTGGGTTTTTTGTAGGATCTAGGGAATTTGGACGTGTAGAATCCCTCGGTGATTTAGAGGTTAGGGAGAAAGCACGGCTCGCGTGGACATGGTCGCTTCCCTGAAGAAGACCTATCTCCGCCGAGATCGCGGAGAGTGTCTACCCGTTACCATCCATGATCATATTTACTTTTATTATTCTATGCTATTTTCTACGTCAGTGTTTTTACTTTTAATCACTTTGTTACTTCAATTATAACTTTATCTGCAAATCCTTCATTTTTAAGATCATTCAAGAGTATCAACTGTTGCATGGATAAATATTATCTACAATTTACAATAGTAGATTTATTTTTAGACATACATTGTGCGTATAAAGGCAAATAGACCTAGATTAAATACATTATGTTCTGCTTAGAACAGAAAAACCGGAATTTCTATACGATGCGCAAGTAGCCCAAGCACAAACTACATCAAGTACAGTTAATATACTGTTATCGCAGTTTTATCTGTTATTAACAGAACTGGAAATATTTACGAGAAGAAAACTAAACATTTATGTTTCGAACATTTCATAATTTCCTCTCGTGCGCGACTACATATATCGCAATATTTATTTTTATTCACTTCAGTATCTCTTATCTTGTCTTACACGTTTTCCATTTAAAATTATTATACCTAACACATTTTAAAACTTCAAGGTTTGACGTGAACTACTATTTGGTTTCGTAAATAATAAAGCAAAGCGCAGTGGCGTATTCTAATTTTCATTATGTAATTCTGTATCACAAATATTGTGATTGCTTTGATCAAAAATGGGGCCGGCGGTAGCATAACGGTTAAAGCCCTCAACATTAAAGTTGCTGCAGCAAAGGTACTGCAGTTACTATTTGCACGAGGCTAAAACAACTATTCCATATTACATTTACAATTGGTGCCCACCGTAGTGCATGTCAAATACAGTAAGTTGCAATTATGGGAGTTAAAATTATATAAAACATAATTTATTTAAAAAAGTATTTATTTAAAAAGCACGTAGAATAACGTAGTAGCATTAAAATCATGTTGGGATATTTTTTTATATTAAAATTACATAACATAACAAAAACTTGCTTTTCAACACCTTAGTAGAGAGATCATAACAAAGGTATAGTTCTTACGATGAGCATTTTTCAGTTTCGGATTAGCGCTTTATTTGCACAGCACAAACTGAACGCATTTCTGTCTTTGTTAGCTGCTTGCAGATTCATATTTCCGACAAAGACGTATGTCGTAGTGGCATCTGCGAAAGAAACAACACCAACACTGTACGTGTGACATATTCTGTCGTCTGACACGTTTAGTAGAAAAAAAACAGAGTTACTTGAAGAATGTCGCGCTGATGCAGCCAAACGTCACTACTTAAATCTGTTTCCAGCAGTATTTAAAATGTTTTAGGGGTTGATACGGCAATATTTTATTTTCTAAAGTTACCTAAGAGTTTTTATTTACAATGTTGCTTAATACTGAAATTGTGGAAATTGGTATTAAGAGGTTGAAGATAAGTTAATAGCATTTTTGTTATACAGCCATTTAAAGGTAATTACAGTTACTGGAATGTATTCTTGAAAATGGTAAATGGTAAAACAGGCGTAAACCGCATGAGTAAAATATACAATAATTTAATAACGAAACTGTACATACCACCAATGTAACCACTGTTGAATACCAGCAAGAGCAACTAAATTAAATATAACACTACGTAATGTCGTTTACATCAGAATCTGAATCATCACTAAAGAAGTCTTCATCGCTATCATCACCATTGTTAATAGTTATTACTAGTGGGGTTCAATTTCGTTTAATTTTAGTTGGCGTGACCACCACTCATTTATAGTTTTCTCCGTGTGCTGAACGGTTTTATTCCACGTATCACTGGTACATTGTTCAAGCGATTCGTTCCACATTGCTAAAACACTGCTTTCACTGTATCCATCTCGTCCAATGTGTTTGTCATAATACGACTTGCATATATCCCATATATTTTCGATGGCGTTGAAGTGACAATGGTATGGTGGTAATCGTAGGACTGTGTGATTTTGCGATTCCAGCATTTTATCAACAACGAAGTGCTTTTCTTTTTTGTGCTGCCTTGCCAAATTTAAAAGAGTTATCCTTAAATCTGTAGGTTTCAACAGTATATGTTTTTTTTGATAACCAGCTTTTTAACTGACTTTTATTCCAACTGCTTGTGGGCATTTTTTCAATCAATCGGCTATGGTAAGAAGCTTTGTCAAGGACAATTAAAGAAGGTTCTCGCAAATTAGGCAGATGTTGTTTTTGAATCCATTTTTCAAATTTTTCCGCGTCCATGTTATCGTGGTAATCTGATGATTTTGATTTGGCAGAAAAAATACAGCTGCTGTTTTCAATAAATCCATTGTGATTGCCAGCATGCAAAATCATATACCTTTTTCCTGGTGATGCTGAATCGGGCCTTTTTACACCTTTCGGTGTATCGTCTTGCCAAGAGCGTTTGTTCGATCCTTTTGCAAAAATCCAAGTCTCGTCCAAAAACACTACAGGTAAAGGCGATGGTGAATTTGTATTATCTATATATTTTTTTAAAAAGCCGTTCGTAATGACACTGCACTAGCTTTTTCACATAGTGCTCTACGGTTGCAATCTTTCTTGAATTTAAAACCAATACATTGTAAGAGTTTCCTAATCGTTGATATTGCAGCATTTAGAATTTGTTTGTATTTCAAATTTTGATGTACTGTTTTTAAAGTGACTAGCTTTTTTTCAACGTACATTCTGTACACTACATATCTGTCATTTTTAATGTTTCGGGCATATCTCCAGTTTTTAACTTTTTTCTGGAGCTGTGCACTTTTTTTATTAATGGCAGGTTGTCTTTCCTTTGCTGCACTATTTTCCGTATGGTGGGTAAACTTATTTTTAATGCATCTGCAACTCGTTCCCGAACCGCTACAACGTCGCGTAATGGGCCAAAATTGTTTTTTTCGCGCTTAAAATAATCGAATAGATTTAACACAAACTGTTGACACTGCGCATTCAAAAAATTTCCGGACATTTTTAACAGCGTTTTCTTTTTACAATAGCTAAACACCAACTAACATCCAATGTTGAACTGGCTGTTCATAACAATAGTGCTACGAATATTAGTGAAAATTTGGAACTTGTAAAAGCCAATATTATTTTAAATTTTTAGAATAGCACTTAAGTTCGGTAGAAAGTACCCTTGGTGTGCAATTAAGCCAAACTGCGCTTTTGTCGATCCTCAACAGTTTTGTACACATCTGATTGTCATAATTTTCACCGGATCTGGGACGGGGTTGACAAAGGCTCCGACATTGTCGTCGAAATAGTTATATATGCCGTATATACCTCCAAAACATTTTAAATACTGCTGGAAACAGATTTAAGTAGTGACGTTTGGCTGCATCACCGCGACATTCTTCAAGTATCTCTGTTTTTTTCTACTAAACGTGTCAGACGACAGAATACGTCACACGTATAGTGTTGGTGTTCTTTCGTTTGCAGATGTCATTACGACATACGTCTTTGTCGGAAATATGAATCTGCAAGCAACTAAGAAAGGCAGAAATGCGTTCAGTTTGTGCTGTGCGAATAAAGCGGTAATCCGAAACTGAAAAATGCTCATCGTAAGAACTATAAGTGAAGTGGAATGTTATTTATATTTCACGGAAGGTTTTCTAGTTTTAATAATCTTGGGAATGGTGGTTCACTTCTGTGGTTCCTAAAGATGCACAATGAATAGACTGTAATTAAACTTTGCATTGCATCATAACATAAAACAACATTTGGTGGCACCGTCAATGTTTCTTAAAAAACTCGTTTATAACGTCCTCAGTTGTCACGAATCTTTTTTATAATGTACGAAAATTTTAAATTGTTCTAACCGTATCTCGTTGCTACAATGTACCAAACTATATGGGACTGAACAACATTCTTAAACATTGGTGGAATTAATTCATATAGCTTAAACGTAAGCAGAAGTTAAGCAGAAATGTTAAATTTTACTTAGCCATATAGCGCCTTATCTTTAGTAGAAAAAATCCTCTGAAAAATGTCAATACAGTATCTAAATAAATTCTCAAATATTGATAATACACGGTGGTGTGAAAAGCTCTGCAACACTTAGAGAATTGGGGAAAACTTAATCTTTTTCTAGTCAATTATTGTAGATACGCACACACATATCTGTCAATGATGTTGTCAATATCGGCGATCAGCGAGGCAACGTTCGCATTATATTTATTTAATTAAGAAATAGTTGACGTATTTCATTCCTGTTCCTTATTTACAAAAAGGCGTGTGTCTGTCACCTTCTTGTATCTTATCAAAATACACGTGTTATCCAATGTTCCACTTCTCGCACTCCAAGTCCTCTGACAGTGATATAGTAAAGTTAACAGAACAAGTTTTTGTTTGTTAAGGAAAAAAGTCCTTCCTTGGAAATGCAGTGACACTGCTTATTGATAAAGGATTCAATTAAACCCATTTTTTCGGTTATTCAACGACATGATTAGCTATCCTTTGCCACAAGTTTTCGATATGATTAAGGACTGTGATGCCAATCCATTCTATCAAATATATTGGTCAACATCCAAGATTGAACCACATTTGCTCTATAGCAAGGTGCATTGTCATCATAGAAAATAAACTTTTCTTTTCCAAACAAACCTTTCCCATTACATCTTATTCTACCGTACTTCATGCACTCCCATGCCGTAATGGAGGTTGGGTGCTTTATTGTTGGTAGTACGCATTTTAGTAAAAATTCCTCTCCAAGAAACGTTCTGACATACGTACTACCAGCATGATTATTAATATTAAAGGTAGATTTACCACTGAATAGCACCTTTTACCACTGTTCTGGGGTCCAGTGACGATGTTCCTGTGCCCATCGCAAACGGTTGTGTTTCAGTTTCTTGCGTGCTCTACATCTTCGGAGTCCAAAATTAAGAAGTTCTTCTCCCAGTAGATGTACACAAACTCACACCAATAGTTTCTGACCATAATTTGATCCGTTCTGTAGAATTGAGGCTACTGTTAGCCAGATTAATTCTTCTAACACAGCATTATCTCTAGTAGAGGATATTTTTGGTCGATCACTCTGCAATCTATCTTCAATTTTTCCAATTCCTGCATTCTTCCTCAATACTCGAACGACAATTTATTGATTATACTGCACTTTTGTAGCGATTTCATGGATGGAAGCTCCGTGGTTAAGACGGAAAATGTTTAGTTACCGCTTTCATATAATTTGGATCGGTTTCTTCTGCGAGGTAATGGTAATTAATGACATGTAAATCTCAAATAAATGTTTTGAATTCAGTGCAAGGTGTAAACAGTTAGAATACAGAAGGTTTTTCTCATGCAAATAAGTTTTAAATGAGCATTCATTCAGTAGTTGCTAATCACCTCATTATTTTTCAGAAAGGATTCAGCAACAATGTCTATTTCAATTTATCTAAATAATTCTACGATGACAGTAAGCAGATAGATTCCTACAGATTCAAAAGGGATACACTAAATATGGGACCTAATGGGCCTCAATTTACTTATTATAAATTAAATATCTTATATAACACTAGCGTAGACACAAACAGTCAAATTGACTTTCTGTTATCTTTATATAGAGACCACCTTCGTACAGCTTCTCATTTTTAGTTAATTAATTCTGCTCCATAGGTACTATTACTAATACGTCGTAATTCCATCATATTCCAATATAACACAAAATAAGTCAATCTCTTATCAAATAGTGGCTTGTGGCTATGGACATTTATAAGAGTATAAATCAAAAAATGTACACTAAAGTTAATCCCTGCTAGGAACTAACCTTGACCTTTCCCATTGCAAGTCATAAATTCTTACCATTACAAAATACAGATTGACACCGTTCTTTTCTAGTAACTGTTATACTGGAAAGGGCGGAGTCAATCTGCATGATGCTGTTGAAAAACGAAACATGGATGATACAAATTTTACTGACACTCGATATATACAATACATATTCCGAGATACTTTACGTATTATTAATGTGACAAATTTATTGGATATGTATGTGCTCGTTATTTAACTACTTGTTATAGTTAATATAGGTTCCTGGCAGCATGAACAGCTACGATAGTTAAACAACCTCGGTTTTATTCTGTTTATAATCGCGAGTAAATGAAAATTAGTTAAGTCTCGATTTTAAGATTGTAGAGCAACTTTAATTTAAATTGAATACTTTTTCTATGCTATTTTTAGCAACTGTCCTGTTAATCTGTTTGCATTATTATCAATAAAAAGATAACCTCACACGGCATTTTAGCAACAATAGACTATTCCATATAGATATATTCAATATTCATATCTCAAGATGGGGATTTTTTAACCAACAATACTTGGAATAAAGAGATGTACAGGCTTAACATTTCAGTAAATCTACTGTTCGTACTGTTCTTTACGTAGAACATGAATCTAAATTCTTTTCGTGTGCACATACATTTAAGTAGTTTGAACTTTCCATAAGAGTAAATATTCATTTCTAAAGTTAAATAAATTTTTGTACACCAACGGGCCTGCGCAGTAGCTAGAGCTTGTCAGTACCAGACATAATGAACATTCTTACAAGATTTTATGAAATATATAACGAAAATACTTTACGAACGTTGGTGGATATGATGCAGGTTTGCCTTGAAGTTTAATAATGTTGCCTTGGCAATATTGGAGGACTGTAGTTAAAGTATACTGCACGATCGTATGTATTATATTCAATAGTATAATTGTATCACATAATTAATTTACAGCTAAAACCAACTCAAATATTTTTATTTGGATTTGTCACAGGCTAAAATTGTATCGTAGGAGCATACGTAGAGGGTTTCTGTAGATTTGAACTACACTGATCAAAACAATTAACGGATATTTAACAACATTATAAATTACAGAAATCTCTAATCTTTACACTTTATTTTTATTATTCATGCATTGTTACAAAAAACAGAAGTTAATAATGCGTATGATTTCCACGAACAGCTAAAACGGCTTGACATCTTGTTGGCATGGATTGAGTCAAATGATCAAAAAGTTCTTGTGGAATTGTATCCCACTCTTCTCTGAGTAATTTGAAGTTCCGGATTTGTACGTGGTAGCACATTTTGTGCAGCAACACGCCTTCGTAATGCATCCCATGCATGTTTGATCGATTTCCCATCAGGGGAACTTGCTGGCCAGTTAATTCTATACATTCCCGTTTCATCAAACCAGTTGTACACGATGTTTGCTCGATGTGGACGAGTATTATCATTCATAAACACGAACTGTTCTACTAGTGCAACGTACGGAAGACCAATGGGTCACAGAATCTCATTCGGATATCTTTGGGAACTAAGAGAGCCATTCTGATTAAAGCAGAGATCCGTATGACCTCCAGCACGTATCCCGACCCATACTAGCACACCGCCACCTTCATATTGTGACCATTCCCAGACAAATTGTGGAATATTTTGTGTTCCGGGTTCACGCCAAATCAAAACACGCCTATTATCTGATTGCAAAGCAAATATTGAATCGTCACTAAACAACACTCGTCCCCAATCCAATGATACCAGTCTCCCAGTAGCAGTAACAAACTCACCTCGAAGTAGAATTGCATTAAGAGTTCGATTTCTACAAGCAAGTTGCGAGAAATAACGATCATCTCCTGGTGTTGTTGATGCTGGCCGACCTTGCCCTTGTTTTCGTCGAACGTCTCCGGTTTCCAAAAAACGATTTCAAAGTTGAGAATTACACTTTGTATAGCCCCAAACACTTGTGCAACAGCTTACTATGTTCGTCTACCTTCCAAGTGACCGATGGCCTGCCAATCCCTAATTCAGATAGATCATGGTGCTGTGAACCAGAAAGTGAAACTTTACTACCCTCCAGCGACGATCGCCTTTCCATTTGCAGAAATAAATGAAAACGCGCCAAAGCGTTCGGTTTCTTGTTTAAAAATGTTGCAGTTAAAATATATAAATATTTGCAGACGTTATTTGATTTTCCTGTTATTTTATTATTAATGTTGTAATAACATCCATTAATTTTTTTGAGCGGTGTATGCAAAATGCAGCGATCATTATATAACAGTCTTTTCTGATGGTGCTTCATTACCAAAAGTTGAACGAAGCGATTTTATGCATTGCTGTTGAGCTGCCACTGTTTTCACGATAACAAATGTCATGTTTTACGAAAATAGTAATGACATATCTCAATAGCGCCACCTAGTGGTCGTTTGTAAACACTTAAAAGGCTGCCCTCGTATTACAACACCAAAACGTCTAGTGAGATTAATTTAAAAATTTCTTACCATGGACGAATAGTCATTGCAGCTTAGCGCTAATAGTCTTTGGGACGAAATGTCAATCGCCCAATCAGTTCTACGTATATTTTCATTTTAATAAACGGTCCAACAACACTGTTGAAAATTTTCGAAAATACTAACGAACAGAATACCTTGTATATAAAGATTCCCTTAGTATTAATACCAATAAGAATTTTTATTAAAAAACTTGTAGTATACGTATCTAGGCAAAATTATCATAAATGATGGGGAATTGGAATAAGAAATAACAAACAGAATCAAATCTACTACGTCATTAATAACACAATTATAGGATAAGGAGAAATTAACAAAACTACGAAAATACAAGTATACAACACGATATTCCTACCTGTACTTACGTTTGCTGCAGAGAACTGGATATTAAATGGTAAATTAAGATTAAAAGTAACGACGGCAGAAATGCAGTATTTGCAAAAAGCAACAGGATTCACCAGGAGGGACTTGGTTAAGTATAATACTACAAGAGTGAGGAAAATAGGAAACAAACAGCTGAAGTGGTATGGACAGGACATGTATGTAGTAGGATGGATGAGAACAGATTTCCAAGAGTAATCACAGAGATGAAGGTCGAAGGAAAACGCTACAGAGGTAGAAGTGATAGTGAGCGAACGGGCAAGGGCCCTTTCGGAGAACGTGTTAGCAAGAGATAGAAAACAATACAGAAAATGAATAGAAAATAGTTACTGATAAGTTGAATGGCGGCCCGACGCCCTAGGGGCACAAAGGGAAAGCCAAAGAAGAAGTATAGTATGTTGAATTCTGCTTCTAATTGACCGTGTAATTTAGAAGGCTAAAATATCAATAAACTTTATCGCCAAATTAAAACCAATTAGCTCCATTAGTGGCACAAGGGTATAGCAATACTTTGGTCAGCAGTTGATACAATATTAATATTATATGGCTGATAAATGTATAACTATAATAATATACTGGATATTCCATTAAACAAAACACAAATTTAGTTTGAACCGGTCCTGATTCTGCAGCATAAAATTTTTAGTATTGCAAGCAAGTTGATAAGCAAATCGGCCGATTGCCGATTAGTTGGCCGCCAATTATTTATAATGTACAAGGGATAGTATAGAAGTTATCTACCTCGCATATATGTTAGACCACTATGGTTTTCAACCCCCTCACGCAGCTTGCAGGAAAACAACTGTTTGGAACATCGTCCTGTCATTAAATTTTTAACCCTAGACCGCGACTTCAGCGGAAATGGTCCAGAAAGTAGAGGGAATAGTTTTGAAAGACAGGCGACGTAAGAGGTCTCAAATCGCGGAAGTGTGGCATATCAGAACCATCAAAAATTCTCCATGAAAATCGTTGGTTACAACCACCCCCCTTAGAGTCAAGATCTGGTTCCCAGTGATTATTATTTATTTCGAAAATTGAAAAATTACATTCGCGAAAACTTTTGGCACTAACTCGGACGTGATCGGTGCCATGGAGGGGTATTTTATAAACCAGAAGAAATATTTTTTTGGCCGGGATATCGAACCTGCCAACCAAGTGGACAAAGTGTATTGAGTTGAAAGATTAATTGAAAAATTATAAAATTTGTTTCGGCAAATTATATGCCCTTTATCTCCAGGTAGATAACTTCTCTAGTTTCCTTCGTATGATAATAAATTAACTACAATAATTAATTACAATACGCATTTCATACAACAATAATAATGTTGCTGCTTATGCTGTTTTCTTACTACAGTATTAATACGTGCCTAGCAATAATAAAAAATCAAGAATGACCGATTATCAAACCAGATTAATCCGATATCGATTAATCATCAAAATGGCCGATATGACCGATTATCTGCCAATTAATTTGTGCAACCCTAATAAAATTTCATACAATTTTTTTCAATACTAGTATATGTTTATATATTTTGAACAATAAAACAGATATGAATATATACTGCACTATCGCATCCAGAACGTCATTCTTTTGTTTTGCCATGCATCCCTCATTTATATGAATGAATGCTGCACTAAATAAACACTGTATGTTATGCTCTCCGGTTTATACGTATACATTTTATTATGAAATCAATAATTCACATATATTCGGTATTATTTGCTAATTAGTTTGGATTACGAATGTTGTATGCTTGTAGCTAAACAAAGTTGGGTAGTACTTCTTGGAAGAATTATTTATAAAAAAAGGCAATTCTTTTTCAAAAATATTTGTATTCAATCACTTTTAAAAGATACAAAATGAAAAAGACGCCAATAAGGCGAATTAACCGTAAATTATAATGATTAATAATACAAATTATTGCAGTACAAAAACTAGCTGTATCGATATTTGCGTCAAAAGTATGAAAAGGCGATTAATAACGTTAGAACACAAAACATTAAATATAATTTAAAATAAAAAACCTACTATTGTAGATTATTGTAGGGATTACAAATGAGATAAACCTCGATACAAGCTCGTCTTCAAATGAAGAAAATTTACAAAATCGTTATTAAATGAAAATTACATGTAAATAGAAATTGTCCTAACATAATCGGGTACGTAAGCGCCCCTCGAAGGACTGTGCAAATCTTATTTGTACAGGAACACATTTAAAAATGATATACTACTACAACTCAAATACAAAGATCACATTCTAAATAACGAGATGACACTTAATGTGTATTGCATCAATGAAGGTATCACAAGAATAACAATAACATAGATTAACCGAGTGCGTTAAACCAAAAATACTTGCGTCTCGCTTTAGCTGACCTTAAGCAAACAATTGAATTATACTTGAATCTAATGCTTGTATATATTGTACAAAAACTGAGCATCAAAAACAGCTATACTCGGTACCTACTCTCAAATTGCCGTCTAGACTGCGTTTTCAAACAACTCTAATCGACCTCAATTGGTTCCAACATTGGAAAAAAAATTAAATAAACAGCCAATTAATATAAACATTAAACATTATCGGTAAACGACCCTGCGTTAAATTTATTTCAACTAAATTTGAAATTTTTACACCTACCTAAAAGCTACATGCAGCAGCAAACTAAAAACTTTACATCTAAACAATCAACCAGGACGTTTTGAAAGCCACATATTTCTAACTTGCTGCTGCAACTTAATACCTCTCTCGCTCTCCGCGCTTCCTAATTTGTTAAACCATTTCCCAAACGTATAAACTACCTAGAGCGTAGGTACTTACGTTCATCGATTTTTTCAAAAATATTCAGAATTTGCAGTTTTACATCATCGATCAGCCTTGAGCCACTTTTTGAAAGTTATTAACAAATAAAAATCAACAGTCATTCAAATTCTGACAATTATGATTTTAAACTTTCTAAATGTTGACGACTAATGTAAAAAGTTTCACTGTATTGAAATTTTTACGATAAGCTGATTTTAGTATTTTGGAATAAAAATGCGACGCCGTAAGAAAACTACAAATACAAAACAATTAATAAATTTTGCTGAAGGGACCACTAACCGCAAAGCAAATTTTTTTTTATTTGTACATTTTAAAACACGTCAATTACCTACTTCCGTGTGAATAGGTAGAGTTCTAATTAAAATCGTCTTACTGAAAGGGTAATTTATAATATTCGACCCCTTGGTAAAAATAATTAACTACGCCTATGCGTACCGGATGGAATCCGGGGAGCGAGCAGGTCTCTACAATCACAGATAAGAAGTAACAGAGTGACCTGTGTCAGACTATCTACAATACACTAAAAAATTTTAATTAGTCCAGTAAACCTCGTTGACCGCATTGTGATTGCGGTCTCAGATTCGCGTATAAGCGTATACAATAATAAATACGAAGAATGTGGGCTCGGACTGTACTCGGTGTCCAATGAAATCCGAATCAGACGTTCACTCACACGCACAAAACACTCACTGAATAAAGGAACATTTAAGGGTTAAATACAAAATAAATTAGAATTAGAAGTCAGTTTTCTTGAGTACAAAACTGCAGTACGGGGCTGGATATTTCCTCGTCGGACTCGTAGAAGTAGCGCTGCTTGGGGGTGAGTCCGAGTTGCACTCGTCGTACAGCTTCGTTTACAAGACTACCATCCCGCAGGAGTTTTTGCAGAAATTCGTAGGGGTCATCCTGCGCCGAGTCGTGCTGAAGTTTACGTTTGTTCTTGCGGGCGACCTCGCAGGAATTAGTTTCGCAGGAACATAGCTTGCCAGGAACGCGATACGGCGACGCTCGGGACGATTTTCTGGATAAATGACTGCACGACACTGCTTTCATCGAGGACGCCGTCAAACGGAGATTTTCTTTAATTTCCATCACCAAACCCTCCACATCTTTCGAACTGATGTTGAACTCCGGGCCTCGAATGGGCAAAGGATTCAAATTTCCGGTCGTATTACCGTTAGACATCGTTCGCATTTCGGCGGAAGGCATTGTAACACCTTTCTGATGCACGATAAAGACGATACTTTTTAATATTTACAAATCTTCAAAATCAAAACAAAAACAAACGGCGATCGAGTGACAGCACCTTCGCTTCTCGCAAGTTTCTCACCGACTGTAGCGCTCCAGACCGCGAACTACGTTAACTGTTGTTTGGGTACTTGCCGCTTTCACAACATGCACTGGTAAAAAGTAGTACCATGTAAACAATGGTATTTAAACTACTTAACACAACATTAGGAAACTTTTCGAAGCGACTTTGCTAATATCACAATTGTACATTATTTTAAATCGCATTTTAATGGCCATTTTCACTCAACCACGTTCTTAAGCTTATATAAACATACTGGGGAAACTCCGCGTAGGAATTCTGAATCAAGGTTACGTTACGTCTACGACCAGCGAACCGAGAACGGCAGACGTGTGACGTCACACGTCAGGAGAGCACTATTTATTTACACTTACTGCTTTAAAAGGAAGGGGGAAGAGGGTCACCGGACAATATCCCTGTTGTTACTTTTTTCCAGTTTCGCAGCGGCAAAACAATGTCGGACGCTAACTGAATGGCTTACCCTGGACCGTAAGGTTCTTCCCGAATAAAAATATGTTTGCGTATTTTTGTTCTATCTAAAGGGAGCATAGAAACAAATAGCTGAATATACGTGACCGCATTTTGAAAGTTGACGTAAGCAGCAGGTGTACTGTTCCCATTATGCAGGTATTTGTTAAGTAAACATTTTTAGCGAGCAGGTCTACAAAACTGTTAAGTAACAACATTTTGAAACGTGTACCAACATGCTAGCAAACAAATTACAAGATTTACGGGTAAACTTCTTTGAAAATGATTTAAATTTGATACTACTAAGCTCGGTGCTTAAAAGGCAATTTATTTGGAGGAAATTAAATGAAGAAATTATGTATCATATATCCATCCTGCATTTTACAATTCTTAAATTGCAGTGTGATCGTTATTGTACCAAATATGTGAAGATTCATTTACGCTGGTGTACAGAAACTGCACTGGCAGTGAACAACCGAACATAAAAATGGAATCGGGATAACCAGGGCCGGCGCTAGGCAATATGCAGAAACCCCTACACAAAACTTAGTACTTACAAAGTTTTCGGCACTACGAATTTAAAATTATAAGAAACCTACCTTCTTTTGTTGCCAACAGATGTTTTCAACAAAAACAAAATACAACGTCCTTAAACAGAATACACAAGCCAGGTTTCTTCATTATACAACTGCCTTTTACGGTAATTTACTGAAAATGTACGCCATAAAGAAGTTTTTGAAAAATTGTACTGATTACCGGAAAATGGGGTTACTTTGCATCAAGTGTGTAAAATTATATTTTTTACAACACTGGACGTTGTTTATATTTTTTCAAGCACCTCATATTTTTTTCGATAGAGGACACTAAGATAGTTGTCAGATACACATGGAGCATTCTGCTTTACCGACAGTCGTCACATTCAAAGAACTAACTTCCAAATTTATGCTATTTGTTAGTGTGATAAATCTTACTGGATTGAAGCCCCCAAGTAGAAGCTTAATCGTACGTGCCATTATCGCTTTACCAATGAACAAACTGAAATCAAGCAATCCAAACAGGAACTTTCCGAAAAATAAATGTATAAGCAAACACTTACATTTTATATGAAATTGGGGAATACTTTGCACCATCTTCATGGTGCAAAGTATTCCTTTGTTTTTCTATTTTATATAGTCTGCCGTTCCAACAGAGCTAAATGAAGAAGGAAGATCAGACACAGAAAACTCGTTTATTGATTATTTGGAACAAAAGAGGCAGGACGCCGCACAATTTCAAACACGGGAGAAGGAAAAGAAAATAACAGTTCCAGCTGGGAAAAGCATTGCGCACAGTGAACTGAGCCCCACTGATCTACCTAAAGTTTCTGGAACAGCATTTAAAGATTCTAAAGCATCATCATCTAAAGCACCGAAATCTAAAACGTCTAAAAAACAAATGGTGGATTATTTATCAAATGAAGACGAAGAGGCACATGACCAACTTTCAGCACTGAGA
The DNA here is from genome assembly GCA_014611495.1 of Limonius californicus. Classification (NCBI taxonomy): domain Eukaryota; kingdom Metazoa; phylum Arthropoda; class Insecta; order Coleoptera; family Elateridae; genus Limonius; species Limonius californicus. The sequence goes on along the minus strand of JABXWE010003086.1, from coordinate 23,949 downwards.
GATTCTGAAGACGATATAGATGAAGTGCAAGATATGCAGGAGTATATTGAATTTCACAGGAAACTTAACTCTGGCTAGTTGAAAAAAAAACCACTGCTGAAAAAATTAGAGAATCTAGACTTAAAAATGCCACGAAGACTGTAGGCGAATATATTTTGTTCTTGTATGAACAGAATATATATCCTGGAATGATATCATCTGTAGATGAAGAAGGTGCCATGATTAATGCAATGGTAAAAGAAATGAAATTCCGGAAATGGCCCGAGAAACATGATGAAACTTGGTACACATAGATCCACCGAAGTAAATGATAAAACGAGGCTTGTATATTGTACCGGAATGTGAATGTGATTATGGTGGAATTAATTTTTCTAAACATGGTTGGTATGCAGTAGTATAGGCATAATAAAACTTATAAAGATAGTATTATTTAGTTATATTTTTATAGAATTTGTATGTTTTGTAGTTAATAAAGGACAATACATATAAAAAATTACCATAATTTAGCTCAAAACAAATCCGAAATCAAAAATTGTTACAGTAAAAGAACAGCAATTGCTTAAAGTTTACAATGGTGTGAGCTTTCTTTGCAGTAGATACATTGTAGGTACTGCAAGAAAACTCGTCACAAATCAAGCGGTGCAAAGTTAACCCAGCATATAGCCTACTTTGCACCAAATTTTAAATACGTGTCATTAAAAATTGGGACAATTTATCAAATTCATATTAAACACAGGTATAATTAAGCACCTACACAACAACCCGGTGCTATTGCAAAATTGCTACAATCCTATTTACGGCAAGCTTAACAATTATACCAAAAAAAACCCTAAAAAATGGAGCAAAGTAACCCCACTTTACGGTCCACGTTTTTGAGGTGGCCCTTTTTTACGACCGCCGTTCCAGGATCCCCAGAAATCTACTGGTGTTCAACAAATTAAAGAATGCACTGCGACGTCACTATCTATGCCTGATACTTATTAGAGGATTATCCAAATGTCGCTGACTCGCTAATTTTTAAATATTTCTCTAACGAACCGCGTTGCTATCTTAATTTGGTTTCTAGGGCAGTTTTTCTTTTGCGATACTGCGCCCCAACGAAAACAACAGGCTCTTAATTTGTCGTTGTTGAAGTCCCTATCGCACTGTAAAACCAACGTTTAGAATAAAATAACCGAAAATACACACACGCGCACACTTACTATTTTTTTATTAATTGTGTCACCATACATTATTTTGACGGCCTTTGGCCTGTTTGTTACTTTATATTACAAGGGGGTCATAGATGCAAAAGTTAAAGAATACATTATAAGCATGGTCTTTTAAAAAATATCATCTACATTCTACAACGTTCTTCAATGTTAACTGTAATACATAAAACGAATTTGACAAGCGTTTCCAAATTTAGTTGCAATAGTACACGTACAAGATGAATTGTTCTAGATTTACCATTGAATAAAATAAGCAGAACCGTGATACACGCGGAAATGATTAATTTCATTTCCCCTTTTTCAATACAAAGTCGCTTGACTGGATCTACTATATCCTATGGTTACCTTCCAAATGGTTACCTTCCAAATTCCAGACCGTTTATTATTGTTGTTTGTTTTAGATCATTTAATTTTAAGTTGGTTATATAAATCAAATAGTTGACTTGACTGCGATATCACTTGCCTTTTAAATTTGACTGTATGCGTAACAAAGGGTCCCACAAAATCGCCTACTTATTTTTAGCTATTACTAGTTTATTTTTAATATAAGTTTTATGTGCTTTGTGATCTTACAACAAAACTAACAAAATTTTCAGTTCCTATTTGATAAACTATTAAATTAAGAATCTCGTATTTGAATAAACAAATAAATTGTATTGCTGTTAACGTTATTATCATTGTTTAATTGGTTTCTTCTGAAGCAAAATATGCCATAATCTCCCACTAATAAAAGTGATTCGTAACTCTCATTCCTATAATCACATATTGTTATAAACCTACTGTATAAAGATTTAATTTACAGGAGCGCCCTCTGTGAATTACTTCGAGAATTATAAATACTGCTCACTGTATCTCTATTGTAAAAAATTGTACAAAAAATGAGGTTATATTAACTTTTGCCGAAAATTACAACTCGCATGAACATGAGGCAGATATTCCAAAATAATATACATTTTATAACACAAATATATGGCAATGTACTCAAAAATGTAAGTAAAATAAGTTGTATAAGAGTTAAATTAAATTAACCTAAGTTTTGCCCATTTATCCTTCAGACATTACCAAAATTGTGGTATGGAACCAAAATTAACGATACTGGTACATCTGAAGAGCACTTAAAAACTATATTGAAAGAAAGGTTTCCAGAAGCACAAACTATACAAGTGGAAGATGTCTCAGGCGGTTGCGGAGCAATGTATAACATTTATGTTGAGACGAGAGAGTTTAAGGGGATTTCAATACCAAAACAACATCAAGCCGTATATACAGCTCTCGACAAGCAAATTAAGCAAATTCATGGATTACATGTTGTAACGAAAGTACCACCGTAAATAAAATTAATGTAACATGTTTCAGGTGTGGAAAATGTGTTATAATTAGTTCTGTTATACTTTTGTTCTTTTGTTTCATTAAAGTAAAATTTAAAAAAAATGACCATTTCTTATTATTAAAGTTCGGTTTTGCAAAATTTTCTCCACATATGCCATAACCTCAAACCGGAACAAACGTAAGCTGAGACCTAAATAATAGTTGTAAAAATTTGCAGATATATCTAGAAAGTTATCCTTTAAAAAAGTAATTCCCTAATAAAATGGATAATAGCTTACTTTGGGATGTTTATACAGCAGGCAATCGTGTTTGACACTTCAAAACTTATAATTTTCATACTGGTTAAGAGATATAATGAAATAGTCCTAAAAGACGATCATGATTTAAGAGAAATCTCTACACAAGCAATAGGATGAAAGACAATATGATAATTTATAAGAAATGTAGTTACACAATATTTAAAAATTTCTGTTTTTGTCCTATTTATGATAACCTAGCATCCCTCGATAAACCTTCCATACGCCCCCCAGAGTTGCCGGATGTATCCGTGTTATAAAAGCAAATGTTTGAGTAAGAATTCCTATATTTAAAATACAAATAATTAAGTAGATTTACTTAAGAATAATAAATATATACACCTTTTTAAATTTTTACCAAATAAAAATAACGTTTTTAAATATATCCAAATAAACATGAGTAAATATTTCCAAGAAAAATAGTCTATTTACATTTGATACAAATCATTATAATTGATAGAGTTGGATAGCATCTGTCTCGTGAAGTACTTATATTTGGTTCCTTATCAGTTTGTATTATTACTATTAACATGAATATAACACGCAGAATTAATATATTTAAAACTGAATTATTAGGTGTGAGCTTCTGAAGCATGTTTTGGATTGCGTCACGAGCCATTAATTATATTGCCGTAGATTTTTATAGATCGATTTTAAAATAACGACAACTTTGCAATTCCGTTTTATAAAGTCGTCACCTCTACCCGTCAATAGCCAAAGAGAAATGTTAGCCATTTTATAAGTAAAATCTCTACATCTGGCAACACTGTACACCACCTTAACTAACTTCAGTGAAAATGCTTGGGACCAGGGAACATATTCTGAAATTTTGTTGACCATAGGGCGCAGGTGCGGGACTGGAAGGGGTTCCCGCGTAATATATTTTAAATTCGGTCAATCCCAATCAACTGTATATTTATGTTCCGTGTCTACGGCTTTTAGCTTCCACTATTTCAAATGTACAACGTACAAAATTTCAGTAATGGCTTGTTGTATTTGTGATTATAAACAACGTTGATGAAAGAAAGTACCTATCAACAAATATGAATACTGCGCTTGTTTAGGTTTTTCTTATTTGCAGGATATCGCCATCTTCCTGCAAACATATTGAAGAATTGAGGATGTAAATACTGCACTTCATTTATAACCTCTTACTTTTTTAGCAATGTGTTTTGGTCTTTCATTTCTGATTAATTGAAATGTATCTTCGTATATTAATCATGAATCGCGTTGGTCGTAGTAGGTATTGTTGCAAATATCCAGGTTACAACAATTTTTTTACTGCGTGATGCACTTGCTCTGCAGGTAATAGGCAGCTCAAATCAAGATCAAGATTATTGAAGTTCCTTCTTTACAATTGAAAACAGTTTTTCCTCTTAAATGAACGTGAAAGTAGAATTTTAGGCAAGATTGGAACTGCACAGAAAGATTTAACATGGAAAAAGAAACTTATGTATCGTGCACGTAGAAATTTTTGTACTAAAGTAAGTAAAGTTCGCGACCGTTTGAAAAATGGAAGAGAAAACATAAGTACATTTACAAGACTACAATGCTAGTATAGTTCAATTTATAGATGAAAATTTAAATGAAGTGTCTAAAGAGTTTATTAATACCCGATTCAACAATGCTAGTAAAAAACCCAGTGCTTCTTGATGAAATTTCTTTGTGCAATGGTTTTCATTATAAACAATTAATCAGTGGTTATGAAGATTTAGACTGTTTGGGAAGGTCAAATAAAGCAGCTACTATAATACGACGAGTGACATTAATTTGATAATGGCAATTGGAGACCAGGACCCGGTACCGACCACTCAGGGAATTAGAAAACTTTTCGACCCCTGGAGTGACTCGAACCGGGAAGCGTTTGGACTATTACATCCAAAGCCTGACTGTCTTACCACTGAGCCACCCTAGTGAAAGAGTTTTGTATAGTATACAAATGTATAATGTAATCTAACGATGCAGGTTAATATGTATTTGTGTTCCTATATTGACATGTGTATTTCGTTGTTTAACATATGATTGATATTTTGCAAATGATTATGATCAATATAGTACATTGTTTAAATGATTCTTGCATTTTTATTTCAAAGTATGCCTAAATGTCTTGGTATCATTTTTATGGAACTGAAATTTGTTTATTTTTTATTGGATAGCTTAAAACCCTCATAAATTCTCCAATACAAGTAAACAAATTTCTGTTTCATAAAAAGGGTAGCTGGTGTTACAACTTCAAGCAATTATTGGACTTTTGAAGTAAGCGTGACAACTTTTTTTGTGGTTTTATTTATGCCACCTGATCGCCAGGCAGTGATACAACGTATGTGTTTTGAGTTGCGCTTTATTAATGAATGCGCGGTTTGCACTGATGTGCCAGCATGAATAATAGTAGTTATAGAAATAAATGCACTGTTAATTGCTAACAAATTTTATTTACAACAAACTATTAATGTAGAAAATAACTAATGTATTATAAGTCCCAAATTTTAACTAATATTCGAAGCACTATTGTTAGGAACAGTACCTACGTGCTGCCACGATTTAGCACAAACGTTTCATTTCTCCTAGTATATGTACTATACTAGGGGGACTAGATCGTTTGTTCAAACAACAAATTGCTAACATTTTTTAGAAACTGATGACTGATTTACTAGTTTTTGATGGAGGTAGTAAACTTTGGAAAATCCATCTTGAGGATTAGCACCCTACACTGCTCCAAGAAATTAACGCAGCAATTATTAATGTTGCGATAAAAGTAGTGCACTATCTACTTCAATCAAATGCATGGAATGAATGTCTGATACAAACCTGATAGACACATGTTACGCTTGGTCTGTTTCTACACTTTAAATTTGTTAAAAAAAAATTAATCAATTTACTTGCAGTTTCGTTTTACTTTAAAACGTATCAAATCGTGTAGCTGTCATAAAATCAATTGCTTAGATGATCACTCTTGTTTAAAATGCAACGTATCTCAAGAAATTTAAGTCGTGATGAGTGTGTCAGAGCACTTACTTTGTCCGAAGAAGAGTAGGTATTCTTTCCGCGCTATCGCTGACAGGCTTGGGGTGAACCACACAACCATTTCTCGGGTCATCCAGCGTTTCAGAGAAACAAACATGACAGGCGACCAGGGCAAGGGCGACCACGTGCTACTACCGCTGTAGAAGATTGTTTTCTTCGAATGCGTGCACTAAGAGAGCGCTTTACCACCACAAGAGCCCTCCAAAGACAACTTTCACCAGTACATAATGTGCAGGTTAGCATTGAAACCGTTCGCCAACGTCTTCTGGAAGGAAATCTGAGAGCCAGATTACCAGCTACTGGCCCACAGTTGACTGCAGGTCACCGCAAATACAGATTGGATTTTGCTAGAAACCACTTGAATTGGGAAAATGAAGATTGGAGACGCATTTTGTTCACAGACGAGTCCAGATTTTGTTTGGAGAGTTGTGATAGGCGCATTCGAGTTTTTAGACGTCCAAATGAACGATATGCTCAATGCAATTTTGCCCCCACGACTGCATTTGGTGGTGGCTCAATAATGGTATGGGGAGACATATCTTTCACGGTCCTTACAGACCTACAGATCTTCCCCAACGGCACTTTAAACAGTCAGAGGTACATTACGGATATCTTAGAACAATATGTTGTGCCATATGCCCCATACATCGGAGACAACTTCCAATTTATTAAATAGACGACGTTGGTATTCCTGTTGTACAATGGCCAGCCAGAAGTTCCGACTTGAATCCGATTGAGCACCTCTGGGACATTCTCGGAAGACAAGTACGATCCCTTCAACCACCCCCTGCAACTCTTAACGACCTAGGGAATTCATTAGTGGAAATGTGGGATAATCTTGAACAAGAGCAGTTAACTGTGTTAATTTTAAGCATGGATCGTCGTTGACAAGCTGTCATAACAAGTCAAGGCGGAAACATTGCCTACTGAACCTGTAAACTTACAATTTTTCAGTTTTAGTATTTGGATTTTTAACATTTTTGCGTTGATTTTGTTAAATTGCGTTGATTGTTGTTAATTTGGATAAAATATGCTTTACTTAATTTTAAGCATTATCTACGATTAAACGTACTTCATTACATGCAATACTTTAAACAATATTGCGATTGTTAGTTGTGGTGCGTTAATTTCTTGGAGCAGTGTATAAGAAAACTATTAAAATAATCATGTGACTGTGGATCATGTAGAATTTTATAAAGATTTTATAATAATTGACTACTGTTGTTTACATAACTATGATTCTTGTTAATTTGTTGGGGTCTTGTATTGTATTATTTTTCTGTGTTTCTGGGTACGTTTTTTGGTGTTTATAGTTATACTATGATAGATTAAGTGTGGGTAGGGTTTACCTCTCTGTCCTCTATGCTTATTGATGAATACTAAAAATTTGCTTATTACGCATCGATCCGACGCAGATTTCAGAGCATGAATGTATAAAATTTTGAACAAAATTTTGCGCCCAGAATTCTGTATAACAGAACACAGAATCTTGTAGAAACACCTTGTACAAAAGTGTGTGTCGTGTCATACTACCCTAAGCAAATATTCAAACTGTGCGCTCTAGTAATACTCCACATAATATTTAAAATACGTTAATGCCATTAAAATGTCAGAACTCTTGTTTCTTAATATGTCTCTGCATATTTTATGTCATGCTGATTTAAGTAAGTTTATACTTTTTGTAACCACAATAAAGAGAAAAAATATTTATGTCATAAAGCTGAAACAACAATCATGGAATTGTATTTTCTAAAATTTTGCGTGACTATATTACAAAACCACAAAAAAATGTTTGCTTAAGTTCGTAGATAAGAATTCCTCGCAAAACTTATTTGAAATATGGTTTGCTAAACCCAACATGTCTATACTTTTAAGGTGCCCTGTAAAAGTCACGTTAACAAAACTAAATAATCACGTTAAAATAATCGAATGTAGCCGAAGTGAATGCTATTTTCTTTTTCTAGGACGGAAAAAGATGCTGTAATACGGTATTTAAAAATAAAAGTAATAGAGACTAATAGACTTTTATCTGGTACAATTTTGTCGGTAAGATAATTATTAAGCTGATGTGATTGGCTGTCATGTGTTGTTTTTAGCGCCGCGATGCTTTTATATTCGACCAATATCTGGACCTTTATCTAAGTGCTTTGTGGATGCTATAGGCTGTAATTTAGAAGCCGCTACTCGGTAGTAGTTGGTAAAAACTACTTTCCGTATTAGACTGTGAAACATGATAGCAGAAATTTTTGAAATTTGTATTAGGAACAACTCGAGCTACGAACAATGAAATATCTGGTAACATTTTTGCGTTGTACTAAAAAACTGACACGCCAACGGCAAATTAAATGAAAGTTACAGAATAATGCTCTTAAACAGAACATTGGATCGGCAGAATTTTCTGACTTGCCCGTGTTTTCTCTATATTTTCTGTATATGATATGTAGTTTGCGTGTTTTCCGCAATTAATCATCACAAATTGTAACTTGAACGTTTTCATAAAATAACCATTTCGTGTGTGCGAACAAACACAAGACAAACGAAAAGTTGTAACAGTTATTTTTAGCATTTCGGTTGAATCCCGCTAATGGAATTGAGAAAATAGATCGGCTCGATAGGTTCGGAAAATGTGATCCTTAAATGATATCATGTTTGTTAGGCTATGAGATATCAAATAAGTTCTCATAGAAAAGCTTACTGCAATACCGATAAACAAAATATCTTTGTTGTTTATCGAATTACGGAGTAAGGCAAGGGACTGGTACGGTTTTATTATCAAATTCTGTGCACATGTTGTTTATGTAAGGCTACCTGATAATTAATTTCACAATAATGATAAGAAGAATTCAGAACAATAGTTATTTATTCAATTGCATATCATTATTAATTATCATAATGTACACGTGCAGTGAATGTGGAGACAGTTTTCATAAACACGTTTCTTTTTACTTTCTCATACTTCTAATGTAGGTATTGTATTCGAGAAAATGTTCAATACCAAGGTTTTGATGAAAATGCCCGTTATGGACCTCTATATGTGATTTTACAAAATGTTGGTTTGTATGTCTGTAGCTGAGGTTCTATGATTCAAGAACTCCTATTTGGCATGCTGAGTTACAATAAAAACGCATCGGCGGCCAATTCAATCGATTCGAAATCATTGTTAACGGAAATTAGACATGTGATTTCGTATACCTCTTTGACCCTCCGTAAAAGAGGTCGATGCAATCCAACATACACTGCTCCAAGAAATTACGCACCGATTATTAATGTTGGGATAAAAGAAAAGTAGTGCGCTATCTACTTCAACCAAATGCAATAGATAGACGCATATTACTCTTGGTCTGTTTCTACATCTTTAACTTTGTTAAAAAAAATTAATCAATTTTACATGCACATTTACAATTTGTTTGCAGTTTCGTTTTACTTTAAAACGTATCAAATCGTGTCGCTGCCATCAAACAATTGCTTGTACGATCAGTCTTATTTAAAATGCAACGTATCTCAAGAAATTTAAGTCGTGATGAGTGTGTCACAGTCCTTACTTTGTCCGAACAAAGGTATTCTTTCCGCGTTATCGCTGACAGGCTTTGGGCGAACCACACAATGATTTCTCGGGTCATCCAGCGTTTCAGAGAAACTAACGAACAAGACAGGCGACCAGGGCAAGGGCGACCACGTGCTACTACCGCTGTAGAAGATCGTTTTCTTCGAATGCCTGCACAAGAGAGCGCTTTACCACCACAAGAGCCCTCCAAAGACAACTTTCAGCAGTACATAATCTGCAGGTTAGCATTAAAACCGTTCGCCAAGGTCTTCTGGAAGGAAACCTGAGAGCCAGATTACCAGCTACTGGCCCACAGTTGACTGCAGACCACCGCAGACACAGATTGGATTTTGCTAGAAACCACTTGAATTGGGAAAATGAAGATTGGAGACGCAATTTTGTTTGGAGAGTTGTGATAGGCGCATTAGAGTTTTAGACGTCCAAATAAACAATATGCTCAATGCAATTTTGCCCCCACGACTGCATTTGGTGGTGGCTCAATAATGGTATGGGGAGGCATATTTTTCACGGCCCGCACAGACCTACACATCTTCTCCAACGGCACTTTAAACAGTCAGAGGTACATTACGGATACCTTAGAACAGTATGTTGTGCCATATGCCCCATACATCGGAGACAACTTCCAATTAATGCACGACAACGCTCGGCCCCACACAGCCAGAATTGTGCAAGAATACCTAGACGACGTTGGTATTCCTGTTATGCAATGGTCAGCCAGAAGTCCCGACTTGAATCCGATTGAGCACCTCTGGGACATTCTGGGAAGACAAGTACGATCCCTTCAACCACCCCCTGCAACTCTTAACGACCTAGGGAATTCATTAGTGGAAATGTGGGATAATCTTGAACAAGAGCAGTTAACTGTGTTAATTTCAAGCATGGACCGTCGTTGTCAATCTTTCATAACAGGTCGAGGCGGAAACACAGCCTAACGAACCTGTAAACTTACAATCTTTTAGTTTCCGAATTTTAATTTTTTTAATTTTTGCGTTTTTGTTGTTAAATTGCGTTGATTGTTGTTAATTTGGATAAAAATGGATTACTTAATTTTAAGCAATATCTATGATTAAATGTACTTCATTACATGCAATACTTTAAACAATATTGCGATTGTTACTTGTGGTGCGTTAATTTCTTGGAGCAGTGTACATATAGTACGGCAACCAAAATCACTTTTACTTTCATGTAATTAAATTAATTAATGTTGCCTACTTATGACAATACTAAGTCGAGCTAATTTTTGGCGAATGCCGCGGAAATGCGGCTGCAGCCCACAATTTGTATATCAGACGCTATTCAACAACTAGAAGACCACCGCCTGAAAAAATAATTAGACGCCCTGAAACTTCTTTAAGAAATGAAGGTAAAACTGTTAATTCCAGAAGCTGTAGATCCAGAGCGATGGCGGACATAAAAAATGAACTAGTACTGTTAGAGGATTTAATTCAGAAAATGTTCAAAATTGTCTCCATCCACTTCCACAGTTTTTTTATACTCGAACAAGCGTGTGCTTATAAAACTTATTTTTTTTAATTCAAATTTTTAGCTTTGATAATTGCTTGGAACGTTATTTTCCGTAGCGCGCAATTTTAAAGAAGTTGTTAACTATATCAGTTCTCCTAAAATATTTAAATTAATTGAATGTTATTTGTAAATTCAAATTACTGCGGTAGTAACGTAAACTCGAAAATAAATCAAAGAAACATCTAGCAGACAGCATACCTACCCGCAAAACAGAGTTACGCCGATACGGTCTTTTATACACCTTTCAATGCACCATGTCGCATTTACAAATTAGTTGGTGTCAACTGCTGTCGATTTTTTAATTTAACTCAATTTTTAAAATAACTAAAAAACCCAGTTTGCTATATACTATTATATGAACGAATGACGCTGTACAACAAAAAAGTGTTAAAAGAATTCTTAAAATAACGTTTTTTTTTTATTTAAGCGCAACAGAGAAAACATTTCAAGTAATGATCCACACTAAAAGTTATCATTTTTGAAAATATACTTTTTGTAAGAAATGCTATTTTTGATAATGCCTATACGTAGGACGCACTGCTTATTACAATATGTCCAAAAATACTGTAGTTCTGATTTATAGGGCACTGAAATATAACTTTAAATAAAGGCTTCTTGCCCACTGGCCGGCACTGCACGCACTTCGATTATTATATTTTGTAAATTATGCTCATTTACTACCAAGGCTCGGTATACTGTTTCTTTAACTGTACCCCCCAAAAAAAAAGTATAGTGGAGTGATATCGCTGTATGACTTTTTGTTGCCCTCTTCCAAACTAATTTTCTCCAAACTGTAATGAACAGGACAACCTTCATGTCGGTACCAAAATTTGGTCGTACATTGTGTTCAACATCTTCAAATAGCCCACATAAAATGTTTTGTAGGAAATCCAAGTAAAGTTGTTCAGTTTAATTTTCATGGAAGAAGTGTGGTCCAATAATATGGTTACCTACTGTGCCACACCAAACGTTTGCAAAAATAAACTCTTTGATACTCTTGTGCATATAGTACGAGTTAGGGCTACTTACTTCACCATTGTTTGAGAATGTTGCCGCATCGCTAAACAATACACAATTTAAAGAAGGTGGATCCAAAAGAAGTTGATTCTGAATGAAATTACAAAATTGCAATCTTTTCTAAGGGCCCTTTTTTGTTACCGTTCCGTTGAAGGGTGATATGCAACAGCAACAGCTAGAGTCGACGAATAATTGAAAGAAGTTTGAAGAAATATTCGCATAATGGTTGCCAAACTAATGCTAGTATTTTCGTGTGAGTAGAAAACAATGCACCATGAAAATTTTACACTTGGTACAGATATTAACTTAAAATTTTGGTATATAGAACACCAGGCGCGATAATGTAAATGAAATTTCAAACTTCATACATAATATAAATGAAGAATAAGAACTACAAATTGCACATAGGTAAACACATTTCTACATATGTTTTTCCAAAAAATTCTTTAAAATGTGCATAGTGCGTTTCCTTTCTGATAATTTATAATTTTCAACCTTCGCTTAAATTAAATTCAAAGAAAATTTTGGCTGAACAGGTACACTTCCGTTCTGAGACTGTCTCTGATTTGTAAATGAATTTTAAAAATATCATTTTTCTTGTAATGCGTCTCTTCAAAATAAAATAGCGCCTTGGAGTGTAGGTAATAATGATACTATTTATTATTTTTTCTGTTTATGCCCAGTTGTCTTCACTGTTTAGTCTTTTAATATGGAAAACCTTTCTTAAGGGTGCGATGTGAGAAATGAATTTATTAATTTTTTTCTAAAATTAACTTTTTTACGGAAAATTGAGAGTAAATGCATAAAAATACAGTTTTTAAATATGGATATTCCTTGAACTTCTTGGCAATAGAAAAACCTATGTATTTAATATCTCTTCCCCTACTTTCTGGAAAGTTTTAACTGCTATATTTGCACAAGCCTCTGTTATTTTAAGTCGTATATCCAAAAGGGAATCGGGTCCTGTTTGAAAAACTTTTGATTTAAGATACCCCCACAAAAAAAGTCCAACGGAGTCAGGTCAGGGGATCGCGGAGGTCATTTTGTTGGACCACGACGACCAATCCATCGCCGAGGATAATTATGTTGCATCGAGATAATTGCGAACTTGTCTGTTAAAATGCGGAGGAGCGCCATCTTGCTGCTATGATATCCATGTCAAATTCGTTTGGATTATTTTCAGAAATCTCAACTATTAATGGATGGATGAGGTTTTCCAGCATGTTCAAGTACAATTCCCCATTAAGGTTTCCGTCAATAAATAAGGGACCTACGATATGGTCGCCAAGTATTCCGATCCACACATTCAATTTTTGCTGAAATTGGGTGTGACCTTCCCAGAAAACATGAGGATTTTCATCGTATCAATATCTTACATTTTTCTGTTAACAAACCCATTTAAAAAAAATGTGAATTCGTCACTAAAACAGATATTGCGAAGATAGGATGGGTTTCTTGCAATGGTTTGGGTCATGACCTCACAAAATTCAATGTGTCTATCCGGATCATCTTCAATCAACTGGTGTAAAATCTTTATTTTGCATGGATGGAATTTATTCCGTATTAAAAACTTTTTGACAGTGGTCGCCGATACATCACATATCGCAGCTACATGTGAAGTTGATTGCTGAGAATGTACTACCATTTCACCGACTATCTGAAATTGCGGGTCGCCCAGGGTTTTTCCTGTTTTGCACACTTCCAGTGTTAATAAATTTTTGCACAGGTTCTCTTAAATATATCCTGGAAATAGGACGGTCGGGAAAGCGTTCATTAAATATTCTTTCCGCTTCGTGAAAGTTTCGATTGGTTTCAGCAAAAATAAAAACTGCTTCAGTTTTTTCCTGCAAAGTTCGAACATTTGCCATAATTATTGTTAGTATCACCGCTTCTAACACTCAGTATTCCAACGTGAGCAAAACACAATAAATGAATTGACGTGACAGAACAGAAAGACTAATTATTTCAATTGTTTTACTTCCCTTGTTTCGCCTCCTACATTTTAGCGTTTTGCTTAATATCAGAAACAGATAATTTGAAAGTCTGTCATTTGTTTTTGAATCTATAAAATTTTTCCAAAATGTAGAATTACACTATTCAAAGAGACTTTTCAAATGAGGTGTCACTCGACCCCCATCGCATTTAAAAAAATATTATATAAAATTTAAATATGTACTAAAAAGTAGTATTTAGCTTCCCATTAAAGCACATAAAATTTTATGAAGTAATATCATGTTGTTTTACGACGGCATTTTATATTTTCCACAATAGGAAGTTTGAAACGAAGCCCCTTATGCGGAAGTTTTGGGAAAATTCGCTGCAAATTCAACGAATTCACTTCTCCAGATTTCTATTCTACTTACTTTTCACATAGTTTAAAAATCTCGATTCGTTACAATAAATATGAAAAATTGAATTTAGCGAAAGAATGCCAACTGTGATAGACAGTTATGCTAACAATAAATAAGGCACCCTCACTGACTGGAAAAAGTTAATTGGTGCAGGTATATGGGAAGATGTTACTTACTATTGACACTTTATTCACAAATTTTAAATATGTTAGAAATCGCTGTGAACTTTCTGAGGACGGAAACCTTAGAATGAAGTACGGAATTTTCTTCTAGACGGAGAACAATTTTACTTTCAGCAAGATAGCGTCCCTCCCTGCTAATATTGGCCAGTTCAGCAGTCCCAGCTAACACACAAACCAATAAAACGGTTTATAAACGGTTTATGAACCGTTTGGAATATAATTTTCAACTTATATGTCCTATTAACCTTTTAGGAACCATCACCAGAAACGTGTCAACTGCAAAGTTTTATGAACGCCAGACAAACATAACTCTTAAAACCTTAATATTTATATGTAGAATAAACCTTCGCCAAACGTGTCTGTTGAAACCATTTTAACTTATACATAATATTAAACTCTTAGGAATGCACAACCGGACACGTTTCAGTTACAACGTTTTCTGAACCTTTTAGTAACGCATAATCAGTAACGTCTGAAATGAAACATTTTCGTAACCTCTAATACACGTATGTGTTAAAACCGTTTCAACTTATATGTCCTATTAACCTTTTAGGAACATATCACCAAAACCGTGTTAACTGCAAAGTTTTATGAACGTCTGACAAACGTAACTCTTAAAACCTTAATATTTATATGTAGAATAAACCTTCGCCGAACGTTTCTGTTGAAACCATTTTAACTTATACATAATATTAAACTCTTAGGAATGCACAACCGGACACGTTTCAGTTACAACGTTTTCTGAACCATTTAGTAACGCATAATCAGTAACGTCTGAAATGAAACATTTTCGTAACCTCTGATACACGTATGTGTTAAAAGCGTTTCAACTTATATGTCCTATTAACCTTTTAGGAACATATCACCAAAAACGTGTTAACTGCAAAGTTTTATGAACGTCTGACAAACGTAACTCTTAAAACCTTAATATTTATATGTAGAATAAACCTTCGCCGAACGTTTCTGTTGAAACCATTGTAACTTATACATAATATTAAACTCTTAGGAATGCACAACTGGACACGTTTCAGTTACAACGTTTTCTGAACCTTTTAGTAACGCATAATCAGTAACGTCTGAAATGAAACATTTTCGTAACCTCTGATACACGTATGTGTTAAAAGCGTTTCAACTTATATGTCCTATTAACCTTTTAGGAACATATCACCAAAACCGTGTTAACTGCAAAGCTTTATGAACGTCTGACAAACGTAACTCTTAAAACCTTAATATTTATATGTAGAATAAACCTTCGCCAAACGTATCTGTTGAAACCATTCTAACTTATACATAATATTAAACTCTTAGGAATGCACAACCGGACACGTTTCAGTTACAACGTTTTCTGAACCTTTTAGTAACGCATAATCAGTAACGTCTGAAATGAAACATTTTCGTAACCTCTAATACACGTATGTGTTCAAACCGTTTCATCTTATATGTCCTATTAACCTTTTAGGAACATATCACCAAAAACGTGTTAACTGCAAAGTTTTATGAACCTCTGACAAACGTAACTCTTAAAACCCTAATAATTATATGCTTTCACAAACCTTTAGCAAACGTATTTCTTGAAATGGTTTCAAAACGTACGCATAATTAATCTTTTATTAACGTATGGTTAAAAACGTTTGAAATTTAACGTTTTCCAAATGTTATATACACCTTACCAGTACAATGGTTTAAGTGTTACATATAATAAACGTTTATAGAACGCATTAAAATTATTTTAACGTTTTACAAAGGTTTGTTTAACGTTCGCAATAAACCGTTTGAAAAAAACCATTTACAAACTAATGGTGTGTTAGCTGGGGTGGTTGAAGAACAGGTTTCCCGATAAGCGCACTGGAACGAGAAATTAGCCACAAAAATCCCCTGGTTTAATTATCTCATTTCATTTCAGTTATTTACAGAATTCATCTTAGAAGCATTGAAGATTTCTTACAAATTACTAACCAAATAATAATAAATGTCACTAAATATTAGTGGCCGCTGTTGGGCTTGGGCCTTTGAGTTACGTTACTGCCGTTAACTTCCACATTCTATCGGTTACAATTTTGTTAATGCTTAAAAATAACTTATACATATTTCAGCTAGTGGAATGTACCACTTTCCTCCATCTAAAAGCAAAAATTTTAGTATTCTATTAGAAGAAGAAAATACGAGCAGAGGAATACAGGAAGATGTCAATATGCAGGATGTTTCGAAATAATAAAAAAAAAAAAATGAGGGCAGTGAAGAGAATGCAGAAATATAAGTAATGAATGTATTTCGTATAAAACAGAGAAGCTTTAGAGAAAAGAAGCTGTAGAACAATCCACTATTAAAGAAAAAGAATACCCAGAGGAAACCAAATATTCAAAAATTCCAGGGTGTTTCTAAGAAACGGAAACGGCAGATTATTTTGTTAAAAACATGACTTCACATAGGTTATTTACGATTTTTAAATAAGTTACTATATAAAGTATAAAATGTAGTCTATGCGTTCATCTATAGTTTGGTAAATATCATAGAAGATTAAAAACTTGATTGGTGTAAAAATTTAAATGAGATCTTTAACTCTTTGGCCCCAAATATTTTGTTTGCAATAATTTCAGAAATTTTATTTAAATGGAATTTTTTATGTCAAAAATGATGGTGCCGCCATTTTATTCTGAAATAATCAAATTTAAGAAAATAGTGCTTCGGAATATCAATGAGCAATATTAAATAATTTAATGTAACTGTACAACTGTACAACTTTTACCTAAATTATTTTAATTATCTGAATATAAATGATACGGTGCACTAATCTGTGATTAAAAAAAAGAAAACTGTCACACATATAAGTGATCTATTACAAAAAAAATCTGAACAGCGAAACATTGTTTTATTAATTACATATGTATGCTACATGTCAACCTTATTTTGCAAAATAATTTACCGTACAGAACGTGTGACGCAGCCCACGGGTTGAATTATAGTTTATTAATTTTGATATATTATCGCAGAATTATAAAAAAAATAGTGTTGTGGTAACTCAGCTGGCAGAGCGCGCGCTTTCAGGGCAAAAAGTCGATTATATCATGAATTCGATCCTCCAGTATTACTACACAGCGTATACAATTCCTGTGCTGCAACCCACCATACACATTTCCTCAATCCGCTTGGAAACCGTGGGATCTTAATACTAAAAACCTTCTTTGGAATTTCCGTCGTTCGAATTCAACGTTAAACTGTAGGTCCCCCGTGTTTGCGCCGAGGAGAACTACGTGGTAGATAAGAAGCCGGTGTGCAGCAGGAAGACGAAATTGTAAAAATGTTTTGAAATTAAATTCTTGAAACATTTACTTGCCTTCTTCTGTTTTATATTAATTACAGCACAACTTGTTTATAATGTTTTTCATTTCATCATTGCAAATATAATACAGGTACCCGAACACCATACTAGTACTAATAATAGCACAAATGTTGATTCATAAAAAAACGGAAACAATTCGATATATAAAATTTATTCAGAAACAGAAAAATTGTACATTATATATAATAATGTACTCTACAGCTAAACGTTTATTACAATACACACTAATTAATTTTAAACTATTTTAGTACTTAATAGGCCATCCTTTGTTTTTAATAACTAATTTACATTTTTTTTGCATATAATTCACCAGTTTTTATAATTCTTCCTTCGTAATGCAGCGATATCAGACATCCATTGGGTATTCAATTAATTCCACTTTTTTTATGGGCTTCTTTCTTGAAATAATGTTATAAATGCTCTGTCATATGTTTTCTATAGGATTTAGGTCCGGGGATTGTACTGGCCAGTCTATTCTTTTAACTTTATTGGTCGACATCCAAGATTGAACAACCTTTGCTCTGTGGCAAGGAGCATTATCACCTTGAAAGATAAAAGTTTTGTTAGGAAATAAACTTTTTTCCACTAGCTTGCTTCTCCAGGAAATCTTCTAATATATGTGTTTCCAGCATGATTGTTAATGTTGAAGGTAAATTCGTCATTAAATAATACCTTTTGCCATTGTTCTGGGACTCAAAGGCGATGATCGTTTGCCTATCTCAAACAGTGGAGTCTTTGTTTTTCTGATAGGAGGGGTTTCTTCCGGTCTTTGCAACCCCTAAGTTCAGATTTAAGAAGTCTCCGTCTTATAGTAGATGCGCATGCTCTTACACCAGTAGCTTCGGACCATATTTTGGTTAAACCTACTGAATTAAGACTTTTGTCTGCCAGGCTCGTCCTTCGCAACACACTGTCGTATCTCACTGATGTTTTGTTGGACGGCCGTCTGCGGGGTTTATCTTCAATTTTTCTCTTCTCCGAGTAGTTTTTGATTATCCTAATAACTGTGGATCGAATGCACTGCATTTTCATAGCTATTTCATGACTGAAAGGGCCATGTTTATGATAACAAATTATTTCATATCGTTTTTCATCCGATAATTTGGACGGTTTTTTTTCGGATGGCATTAAAATCAAATATTTAAAAGTAATTCTTGGAAACCATGCCAAAAATGTAGCTAAACTTCAAGAACAAATTATTTTCTTGGATAATGCGAAACTTGTTCACACCACTGTATATTTAAAACACTTTTTTTTCTTGTTTTGTTTTCGCTTAATTCGTTTATTTTCACTTACACTAGTTCGAATGGTTTTTGTCTTTTCAACCTTCGAAAAAATCCACTATTGTCGAGTAGTTATAGTACTTCGACATTTTGATGTTCATGTAGTCTCATTTCGTATTTTTTTTTCGCAAACCGTTTAATTTCCTCATTGAGTATAGGCACTTTTAGATTCTTGTTGATGTCTTCGTTTATGATGTACCATGGAGCGTTGACAATGCTACCATGTACGTTGTCCTTAAAGGTTTGTATAATGTTGATGTTAGTTTTCCTTGTGCATCCCCACAGTTGCACAATGGAATTCCATACTGGTTTTAGAATTGGTTATACAAAATAGTTAATTGTACAGTGATGGCTTAGAATGTCTATCAAGTAGCCACCACACCTTTTTCAATATAATGCAGAGTTTTTCGTAGTTCTTGTTGACGGTTGCTTGTAGCTTGTTTGTAGCTACTTCTATTTCGTTGCTTGTGGTTAGTAATGCAGTGTCGTCTGCAGACGTGGCTGTTGTCACTTCATTACTTATAGGAATGTCACTGGTGTAAAGCAGGTACAAAACCGGTCCAAGGATGCTTCCTTGCGGTACACCTGCAACAATGCCCCTTCATTTTGAGTATTCCTCGCCATACCTCATTCTGAATTGGCGGTCAGAGATATATGACTTAATAGTAGTATATTCCAATAATTCCGTCCTTGGACGTTGTAAAGATTTTACAGT
Organism: Limonius californicus; assembly: GCA_014611495.1. Classification (NCBI taxonomy): domain Eukaryota; kingdom Metazoa; phylum Arthropoda; class Insecta; order Coleoptera; family Elateridae; genus Limonius; species Limonius californicus. The sequence continues at coordinate 4,112 of JABXWE010003086.1, read as the reverse complement.
TGTTCCTTGTATTTCACGTGTTGTAATTGATTTCTTCATAATGTTTAATATTTTCTTTTATAATTACCTCCGTTCCGCCCTTTGCTCTATTATCCGTGTGGATAGTGTCGTATAGTTTGTACCCTTTTACATTCAGGTAACTCTCTTTAGTGAAATGTGTTTCAGAAATCAGGCAGACGTCTATTTTCTGTTAACAAAGGAAATAGCTCTAGTTCATGGGCATATTAGAGTAGCCCATTCGCATTCCAGACTGCCACTTTAATAGATGAAGCCATTTTTATTTTTTATTTTTGGCTGCTGCCTTATTGTTGGTTTCTAACAGTGTAATTCTGTTTAGAATAGATTTGATGAAATCCTCTTGTTTTAAGAGTTTTCCAAGTATTGTTTGTAGTGTTTTGTTAATTGCGTCCCGTTTTCTTTCATCCTTAATACCTTGTTGCAACTTACTGTTTTCTGTTTTTTGCACTTACGCATTACCTGCTGCGCTTTTCTGAGGTGCTGGTCCAGCTTTAGGTAGCGCAGAAACGTTCTTTAGAGTTTTCTTTAGCGTTGTCGTTTGTTGTGCAGTATTTGTTTTTTGGTAGCTTGATTTTTTCTCTGCGTTTTTGGAGTTCTTTTGCAACTACACAACCTCGGTAATTTGCCGGGTGTGCTTCTCCACAGTTTGCGCACTTAGCCATGCTACTTTGCTTTGCTTGGTAATATGACGACCAGCACATTTTACACATATTGCTTCCCTATTACAATAGGATTGGGTGTGCCCGTACGATTGGCACTTTTTGCATTGTGGGACAAGTGTCACTTTTTTGCGTAGCGGTTTAATTTTGACCTTCAAATCTGTAATTGTTATAATTGCTAATATATTCTTGCGATCTTCTGATTTGTCAAAAGAGGGCATGTGTAATGGCAACGCCTTTATAGTGGTGTAATTGTAGTTTTTTTCTTTTTTTATGGTATTGCTAGCGTCTTTTATTGTAAAGCCTCTATTTCCAGGTCCCTTACGATCTTGTCTAATGAGCATGTTGGGTGTACTCCTCTAGCCATCACTTTTAAAGGTTTGTTTTGTTTGTCCTCGTATGTGTAGTATTTTATGATAGTTACACGTAGAACTGTGATGAGCCGTCGATACTGATCTTCGTTTTGCGCGTTTACTTTAAATATGTCGTTATTCATGGCTGTTGTGGGAAAGTCTCAGGTGAAGCATGCTTTTTATTTTTGGTATTTTTGCTAGTTTTTTGTATTATCCACTCTGTCTCTTTCGTTAGCTCCTCTTCGTCGGTGCCGTATTCTATTTTTTTTCTTTATTTTCGTCACCGTTTCTTGCTTTTTGCTGGGTTCCGCCACTGCGATCTCGAGGATGTGTACCCTTTGCATTAGCAGGTTTATATTATCTTGTTGGGTTTTAATGGTGGCAAGGGCTTGTTGTCATAAGTTCTATAGGTTTATTTCGTTTTGAGCTTTTAGTTGATTCTGCTTAATGAGAATCTGGTTTTGCTGACTTGACATAGCCTCAGCTGATTTGCATGCATTTATCTATTATGGACTTTCATGTAACTGCTTCAGATAATTACAACTATGAAAATATAGCGACCGTACGCAATTTATAATTGAAGACTCAGATGAAGAGAGAAAGAAAAAAAGCCCAATTTTAAGTTAAAATATATTTATATTAGATTGTAATTATAATCTCCTAAGATTAGAATTAAATCACTTTATAATTATAACTATTATTAAATGGGTCACTTGATATCTAACTTATTAGCCTGTCCTATTGCAATGTACAAAGGCGGCAAAAGTCAGAAGTCGTTGACCCGCACCGTTCATACAACTCACGTTATAACATACATCCGCACTCCGCAACAGTTAAATTACTGCTATTTCGACCTATTTGCGCATGCTCATGGACAGAATATCTTATAAAATTCTGGCTCGTGTTATACTTACATGTTCTGCATTTTGTACAACATTTTCTGAATAAATTTTGTACAAAATTCTGAATTAAGATTTTATTAGAAAAACGTATTAAACAAACAACTAAAAATTAATACATTTGTTGAAACTATTAATGATATCTACTTTACTTATTAACTGATATTTAACTACCACCTCTTTATTTGAATTAATTATATTTACAAAGCTGAAATAGTTTTCAGGCAGCAATTTAATTTAATGGGAGTTGATACAGAACAAAATTAACACAGATTGTTTAAATTATTTACACCTCGGTGATCTGACGTGTTTGTATACATTACTACAATATATTTCTTATTTAATAAAGTAAATGAACATAGGAAATTCATATTATAAACATTGTTCTTACAAATATTGATCAAGTTTGTAAACCTTGATAAATAGAAACGGCGTTAGACCTAAAAGAAATATCACTAAATAAAAAGTAGACAAACATGATGGTTGAAATAAATAATTGAGTTTTAAGCAACAAATTCGAAATTCGAATCTTTTGGTTTTGTTTTTTTCAATTTAATACAATTTGTGGTTGAATCGAATGTTCCGTGAATGGATTGTTAATGGAAAATCTATTTAAATTTCAGCGTACAAGACATAAATTCCAAAAAAGCGGACGTGAAAAATATTTACATTTCTGGTCACTTATTTCAAACGTATTCTAAATAACATATTTTGAAGACTGTTGTGTCGTCAAATAATAGATTGACAAAAATTGTTTTTGATCTTATTTTCTCCTATGTAAAAATTCAGACACGTTCAGAATTCAGCTGCATACATGAGTGACCTGAATATGAAAACATGAGGGGTGAAAATGTGGATATTGAAAACGAAGACATACAGAGCATATAAAAGCAAAAAGAGAACGCTTCGCATCAGTTCGAGTTTTTAGTAAATAAAAAAACGTGTACTAAACTCCCTAATGCATACATTTTCAACAAATTCGTTTCTGTCTTACCAAACAGAGACAAGCTGAATAATTTCCCCCTTCAATTTGTCATATTTCTTAAATAAGCTCGAAGCGGGCAACAGGGAATGATTGAATTAAGAACCTGGGAAGTTTGCGTGAGCCCAGAATGCTATATTCCAAAATAAGAGATTCTCTCTATTTTCTAAAACTGACAAACGTCGGAATATATACATAAGAGCCTTAGGATAACTTTATGCGCTGGTCTTCGAGCTTCTAGCTCCAATTTCCGCACACAGGGGCGGATTAAATAAGTTTCCTATGTTTTGTATATGTGCCTACAAATATAACCGTTCTGGTCAATATAAAAAAACTGTTCTACAGTTTCACTGTATCTGATTTTGTTGTCTATAATAGTAAAAAAATGTAATTTAATTGACGTTTTCCTACACAATCAAAGTAACATCAAGCCACGCGGAAATGGTCTGACAAGCAGTGAGTAACTACTTTAACACTGTTGGTGAAACTAAATGATGAAATATTTTCCTTTCTTTGCCAAGATATTTTTGAAATTTTTGTGCTTAGCTTTTGAAAAGAAACTGCTATCTAAAAACCGGTTTTTGATTACTGTGTTAATTTTGTATACACCTCTACATTGTTAATTTCGTCAAGGTTGAGTAACAGAGCATTAGGCTTGTAATATTAAAAAATTATCAGAAAGTCACAAATACCAAGGTAGACAATAAATAAAAAATGACGTTTGTTAAGTAACAAAATTTAATTACACTCGATTGAGCCGTTTTAAAGCAATAGTTTTCTTGAAATTATTAAACTGTAATGCGCACCATTTTTATAGCTGTTTTTACTTAAATATTTTTGTAAACACATTACTTTTAACTTTAATGCTCAAGTGTATTACTAATTTCACATGTTACAATTAGATGTCAACCGTAATATGATAGAAACCTTATACCAAACTGCAAACAAATGTAAATTATGTTGTTGTAGATAGTTCTTTATACTGTTGTGTGTTTGTATAGGCGTTATTTTTGGCGGTGACGTTTCTATGCGGCGCTATTTTTGGCGACGACGTTTTAAGCGCCACATTTTCCAAGTCGCTAATTTCCTTGGTGCTATTTTCTTTTTGTTGTAGATAGATCTTTATACTGTTGTGTGTTTGTATAGGCGTTATTTTTGGCGGTGACGTTTCTATGCGACGACGTTTTAAGCGCCACATTTT